>JAKSZP010012354.1:0-62477 GCA_022478985.1 Massospora cicadina
TGCTTCATTCAACCCCTCAGCCAAAATCACCCGCCACAGTAACTCGCTTTTCACCCAACTTCCTGAAGCCCACAAAGAAGCTAAAGTTCTCCTCGCAGCTTTTGTTGAAACACTTTCCCATCATTATCTTGATGCAGAAGTGGAAAACTCCTACTACGCTGACCTCAGCCCCCACTATGCAGATGCCCCAACGCCCTGTCTCTCTGCTCTGATCTGGTACTGTAACCAACACCCCTTGATCGAGGTGGGCCTTTCTGAAAACCAACCCCCCGACCCCTCCTCACCCTCTGCCATGGTGGGTTAAGCAGTTTCTGCTTCCCACCTGGGTAGTGGTTTGTTTTGCCGTTTTTGAGCGTTGTGATCGGTACTGTCCATCCCCTGGTTGGCGTACCTTGTCTAAATTGAATTATGTAATTTTCATTAAAAAACGCTTTTTGAGTGTCAATGATACCATACCAGATCTGATAGCTGAATGATCATTGCTATCCATCACCATCACAGCAAGGCCCCCCATCAATGGTTAAGCTGGTTCCTCAGAAAGGAGCTTCAGAGGATAAATCACATCAGATGAATCACTTAATTTAATCGGGGCTAGACTCATCCAAACTCTCTAATTACCACAAAATGAAGAGAAGATCAGTGAGGAGCCCTGCCCCATTTAAAGATGAATCAATAGTTTTTGGAAACATGTTTATAGGGGCTGCCATGGGTGATATCATTAAGGTTATTCACCTGAACCATTTAATAAAGACTTGGGGCTAGAACCCTGCCCACTTTTGAGTCTCTCTAAAGCTAAAGGAATGGAAGGATAAGTCTCCTCCCATTTCAAAGGCATGTGTAATCTTTTAAGGGTCAATAATTATAGGGGCGACACAGGTGAAACACTGACAGCCAAATTACCCGGCCTTTTTCTGGTTGGGGTAGTGAAATCACACCAAAGAGATTCAATCATATGATCAAAGTTGGGGGAGCTTGCCATACTGGGGTTTCCTCATGGGAGTATCCAAGATGGAATGGAGAAACACCATTTTAACTAAATTCAATGGTGGTAGGGTCTGGACCGGTTATAAAATTAATTTAAATATCTTATAGGGGGTTAGCCTGACACAGTGAAAAGAACTCATAGAAGGTTTGGAAGGATAACACATTTATATGACGCTGCTCCAGAAAAATTTTCAAACCTTCTCGCTGATTTCTATACGATTGGCTGTGCTTGGAACACCATGAAACCCCAGTCAGCTGCACCAATGGACAGTTAATAGCCAAATACACTACATGAGAGTGTGGTTGGTAATTTACATATATTTTCTTTCTTATAGAAGCTTCTGAAGTGATGGAAGCAAGCATCTGTTGGATCACAGAATGAACTTCTAGGGTCAGTCTAGGAATTACACCAACAGGATTGTGAGTGGTCTGAGACCACCAGGTATGAGCAGGAATGGTGGGCACTTCCCAGTTGGCGCTAGTGAGAATAATGCCAGGATGCACTACCAATAAACACAATAAAAATATAGTTGTGAGAAACATAGAGAACGTGAAAAACTGCAACGTACTCAGTTAACACTCAAAAAGAGCGCCGCACAGATATTTCTCGTGCACATATAGTAAAAGGGTTGGTCAACAGGTGTCAGGAGACCATTTGTAACTCTCTCATTTCCTGAGAGGCAATGCAGAATAAAAAGCCACACACCCACGGAACAAGTCACAAGTATCAAAGGATTTAAGGCACCTCAAAAGATGCGGTGTACATGGGACTAAGGACAGGGTGCACATAAATAGGTAAGTAATTAAATATCTAAAAAAATCCGAAACTTGGTTGGACCCCAGAAAGGAGTCCATCGCCAAGTTTAAATTGGTTTCAGGGTCCCTGGGCGCTTTGATATGGAAGGGGGCAGGCTTTCTCTGTTGTGAACCAGAGTCTTTCGTTACTTTAGACAAAAGAACATGACCTATATTGTTAAAATCTCTTTGAGGAGGTCTGCAAAGAGGTCAGACCAAAGGACCAATTGAAAATTAAAGCAAGCATAGTTTTTACTAAAACTAAGTAAACTAACAAAGAAAAATGGGCTCAAAACACTAATTATAAAGAATTGGGGGTAACACATTCATCAGCTGATGCACTGCACCCAATACAACTAATATACATAAACCACCATCCTTAGTGATACTATAGCTCAATTATGCTCACTCTTGAGAGACTGCAATTGGGTTATGCCCAATTTGGCAATGTGGTAAACCAAAAGGTATTTGAAGCCCATTTTCCCAGCAAATGTAGTTTATTATCATAATGTAACAAATAACTGGTGCACCGCAAAATCTAAGGATGTAACGGCCCTGTGTCCATCACGCACACCTCAGACCCAACCTGAAAATATTTTCCCTTACCAAGCGTTGGTCCAAAGTGTACTTTAGGTCAGGCAGTTTCATTTACTAGATCCACTTTGTCTCCTCACGCTCTGCCTTGATAGTACAATCTGTCCCTACTATTATGTCATTTAACCATGTCACCTTGGTCCTACCACTTTTTTGATTTTATTGTGGGGTTGCCATTTATTTGGGGAGTACATTTCTATCATGGTGGTGGTCAACCATTTCACCAAGTTCTCCCATTTTATCCTATACCAATTCACAGTGACAGCTTCCCAGTTAACTAAATTGTTTGTGTCCCATATTTTCTCCACTCTTGGCGTTCCTAAGGAGTTCATCAGCTAAATTAAACACGTTCAGTTTATACTTTTGGAAGAATTATGTAAATTCTATCAAATCTGTCGGTGCCACTCTACTGCCTTTCACCCACAATCAGATGGGCAGACAAAGCGAGTGAACCAATGCTTGAAACAATTTTTTGCGATTTTACATGGCTGATGACCATTCAGTTTGGGCTTCAAGATTTACTTTAGCTTTCTTCAGTTACAACAATGACTAGCATTCCTATACAAAATGTTCGCCTTAATTTTCCAATTATAGCTATAACCCCTCATTCAAC
This sequence comes from Massospora cicadina, assembly GCA_022478985.1. Classification (NCBI taxonomy): domain Eukaryota; kingdom Fungi; phylum Entomophthoromycota; class Entomophthoromycetes; order Entomophthorales; family Entomophthoraceae; genus Massospora; species Massospora cicadina. The sequence goes on from JAKSZP010012354.1 coordinate 2,987, forward strand.
ATAGAACCCAGGTGTGGTTTTAAAATGTAATTGGTGATGGACTTTGCCAAGTTCATCATTAAAGTACATCAGGGGGTAAACATAAACTTGGAGCCGGTATGAAGATTTACAAGGTGAATGCTGATTGTATAAGAAGGGTGAGCCCTGAATAAAAGGAGGGGGATCTGGCGATTCACTATGCCAAGATTATTCCTATTAACAGCCATGCAAGAAATTGGGGCCAAAGAGGATAATACATTAAAGCATCTTTTAAAAGGTGGGTCATGCCTCCAACTTGCTGGATTGGCCACCAAAAGTCCAAATCTTTGCTACCTTTAATGAGAGTAAACTCAATCCATTTGATGGTTCTTCCACTGAGACTACAGATCATATCTTGTAAATGGGGCGCTGAAGTGGCAAGTAGAGAAAATTGTGGCCTTTCTCAGTATAGAAGGAGGCTTAGATACCTTTTATCTTGGAAAGATTTTAATGCGGCGGAAGACAGCTGGGCCCTATCCTAGTATTGTTCCCATGCACAAGACCTGATTGATATGTTACATCAATGCTTTCCTGATGCTGCATGTAAGTCTAGAGACCCAACCTCTTGGGTTAGATCGGGAAAAGGTCCCTTTCAGGAAGAAAAAGGGACCTAATGCCCTTATGGAGCCCTTGGATCAACTGAGGGGACTTGGGTCATGTGGTTGATGAACGTTAGGTCACTGCATTGGCGCTAAAAGACCCCACCACAGTATCCCAATTGGCTGCTTCTTCTCTAATTGAAAGGATATAAAAGCTTTGTAAAGAGGTAATAAAGGCCAGAAGTCATCAACAGACCTACCCCCCTCCATTGGGCCCCACTTCGCCATCTTTTACTTCCTTGGAAAAAAAGAAAATGGGCCTCTGTTGGGATTTTTGCCCATATTCCCAGCCTGCTAGATTAACAGGAATCGCAAGGAGATAGTTCCCTAAGGCGAAGTGAATTGGAAATTGGTTGTACCGAGCTATGGAGTAACTATGTTTGGGGGATTTTAAGATAACACCTGGTCATATCCGTCAGGGATCGATCTGGATGAATACTTGAGATCTCATTGGGTGGAGCTGCTGACAAAATAGGGGCATCTGATAGTGATTAACTAAAAAGTGTACCGATTGAGATCAAGCAAGTTTCATCACCAAATGACTGGTAATGAATAGCAAGTTGTGAGGCGAGTGATGCCACCTGCAACTAGTGAATCAATCAGTTGGTGCATGACCTTCCTTAATGGGTAATAAGTCTCATTACCTAAGCAGGTTGCTAGCGAAATATGATTGGTTCGCTTGGATCAAGAGGAAAACGTTAGGTACACTTTTTCTGACTCTACTCATTTAGGTCTCAAGGATGTCCAACAATGGAATCCTAGCCAGGATGGGGAAGACCATTGCTGTCATGATGAGTATGGGTGATTCAATGGCAACGGCTGCCAATTCATTGAAAAGGTGTCAACTGAGGGTTAGATGACTAATCCTCACTATAAATTCCCTAAAATTCATTTATAATAAAAAACAGTATTTATGAGAACAGAGTTATACAATTCTATAGTTTTAAACCAGTATATAATTTAAGTAGTAAACTATTATCAGCTTTCCATTGTTCTATTCTTCTCAAGGATATTATTACTGTGTGCTATGATTGGGAGACTGTTAAAGCAAAGAGTAAAGATCTGAGCGAAGATTTAGAGAAGAAGGAGAAACAATTGGGATTGCTGATGACTGTGTGTTGGACCAAAGAGACTGTCAATAGGGAATCTCAGAGAAGATTGGGTTGGACAGAACAAGGGAATGAATCCCTAGATCATGATATCTTAAGTATTTAATCGGGATTACTGGCTGAGCGTTGGGCTGAGATATAAGAATTTACACTCAACTACAGATAATAGTCGACATACTATTTTAAACTGATAATCTAATATACTATACAACGCAGACAAAGTGCACAAAAAACCGAACCTGTGGTGTAAAAAGATTACTAGGGCTGTTTTCTGATAATAACACTCAAGTAAATTTTTACAAGTTGGTGCTCACTACAGGGGTGTAGTTGAGTTTAAGAATTTATAAGAATGTTGTACAAAGACAAGTTATGCAAACTGTGGATAAAATTAGCCACTGTGAATCAGAATGCCTTAAACTCAGCGGATCATCAGGAATTTGCAGCCTTAGTTGAATGAGTTGCCAAGGTGGAGGAAGGGAAAGATAATGTTGCAAGTTTTGGGAATGAGTTACTTAGAAAGTAACTTCATTGAAGAAGAAAGAAGGGGACGTCATATGAGAGGTCTTATATATAAAAATGGAGCGAAAAGCGGATCATGTTCATTTAAGAAAATTCAGCGCAGATATAAAGTGACTGATCAAACAGGTGGAGGAGCTTAAAACTCACAAATGCGGTTGTGAGCCAGATATGGCAAGCGATGTTGAAGAAAGAAGTCCTCACACTACACTTGGGAAGTCAAATACCCCAAGGAACATGCTACCCGCTTTTTCTGCCATTTCAGAGATGATGCCTAAAGTCACTCCTCAAGTGAGCTGAGTGGACAAACCTAGAGAATCAGCTAGAGATAACTTGGAGGAATTTAAGACAATGCCAAAATTGCCAACGTTCTACTAAGATAACGCCCCAGCATTTTTCAAACCTTTTGATATGACCATGTATGGCTACGGGGATCTTCAAAGGTGTTGCTGGTCATGAATTGTCTAGACACTGGCTGTCAGAACTTAGTGTTACCTCACCTGGAGGGGGACAGCAGGTCATATGTGGAGGCAAAGGTTGCCATCATGAAAGAATAAAGGAGTCTAACGTGCATGTCAAAGTGCAAACAGGAGTTTATGGGAATCCAGTTCCATAAATACGAGTCTCTAGCAAGCTTTGATGATTGGTTTTACCAGGAGTCGCAGATCCTGGTTTGAGCGAAAGTTCTGGACAACTTTAATACCTAATCGCCTTACAAGTGGCCCTTCAGCCTTATCACAATTTGCATCGTCTGATGTCTTCCATGTTTGCAAAATAAATAACTACCTCGCAAATGGTAGATAATTTATATATTTTGGGAGCAACATTTGATGCCCCAAATAGAATCTTCAAATCCAATCTGGTATGCAATTTAAATCCCACAAAGGGAAATAAGGTGCTAAAGAAATGACCAACTGAACTGTGCTGGGGATTAAGCCCAAATAATTCAGATGATTAAATAATAAGGAAAAGGTCTGCTACCAATGTGGTGGGAAAGGACATTTCGTTGTGCACTGTAAGAAGCTGAAGGATCAAATCAACGTGATCCAGGCGAAAGAGTCAGATACCACCAAGGAATTGTGAAAAGGGCCCGCAGCCTAGATGGGGAACAGTCTAGAGCTGTGGAGAAGCCTGTTCCTCCCAACATCATGACTGAGGAGGTTTGATATCAGTAATCTGTTCATGGATGACAATGAACAGGATCAGCTGTATCAAGTGGTCAATTTGGATGTATTTGCCATGACCAGAGCTGGGGCAAAGAGAATTTGACCCTGAGATAATCAAGGAAGATGCCTGGCCATATGCCCAACAACTGGCGGACAAGATTTGAACCGCTGAGAATCCCAAAGAATTATCTGAAGTCTGATTATATGAGGCCAATCTACTGATCCCCCTCAGTGCATTAAAGAAATCGTTTCCTGATTTATTGGCGCAAATTATTAACACCCTCAATTTAGCTAATAACACCGTTATTCACTCAGTAAACACTATATTGCAATACTCTGAGTGTACATATATAGCCATACAAGTGAATCGAGTGTGGGTGAGGGAAACTGTCAAAAGCGGAGTGCTCATCAACATTGTCTCAACCAAGCTGGTAAAGAGGATAAAGATCTTTCTGGACTTGGAACATAAGAAGGATTTATGAGACAGCTGGGCTGAATACCACCATCTCCTGTGGAGCGTATAGTGCTTTGCCACTACAATTTGGGTCATTGGTGGTATCTGCACCAGCAATAGTTTTGGCCAACCAAAACTATGACATTCTGATTGAAATGGAGTTTCTACGCAAGTATGGAGTTGTATGTAACTTCAAGGATAATATATTGACCATATTGGGTCAGACGTTATCATTGGTACATCAAAAGGATGGTGAAGCTCCGCTAAATAGGAGAAACAACTTCATCAATCTAATATACAATGACAGCATTGTCCCAATTTGATAACAATTAGTTGGTAGAAAGTGATGAGAAATGATGGCGGAAATCCTAGAGAATTGGGGAATTCCACTGAGGATCAAGAATGAGAAGACCATGCCGCCAGGATTGCAGATGATAGTTGGCATGGGTGTTGTGATTTTGATATGACTGGATGACAAGCCTGAGGTCATCCAGCAAAATGAATGGAAACCGTTGGAATTGAACTTTTTTTGGCTGAGGTCATCCGGCAAAATGAATGGAATCTGTTGGAATTGAACCAGTAATGATAATTTAATTGCTTCAAAATCAGGCGATTTTGGATTATTTGATGTAACCAATGAGATATGGCGAATTGAGTTACTAAGCCGTGTAAGTAACTCCATCTGAAATTATTACAATATAAGAAGGATGAGATGATCAAGGGAAGAGGTTTTTTTTTGGAAGAAGAAGAGTGAGCGTGAGGAGAGATCTGCTGTATATATTGTAATATAAATTTAGTGTAGTTGGGGCGATTGCCTCCTATTTTTATATCGATTTATTTCTAATTGAGGTCAATGATCTCCATATTGTTTGGCCGTTGCTCAGTGGGCTAAACCCTGCGCAATTTATTTGGCAGAAATAAACCATATCTGCCGAAATGTTAACAGTGGTGCTCACTACAGGGGGCCCATTGATCAACTAATTACACCTTCATCCTTGGTACTTATGGTGCAACCAGCTCTTTGATAAGGAACTACCCCCGGTGGTTAAATTAACTCACTATGAGGAACTGAAGCTTGCTTTGGATACCTTACTTCAGGCACAAAAAGTGCTGTTCAGGAGAATAAGAATATTACTGAGCAGCTCAACCATGCCTTTTGCCAACTGTTTTGGTAGGTGACCACGCCAACCAACTTGCTAACCTTTTGAGCAGCATGACAGAGCGGCTAGACTGTGCTGAGTGTAAATTAGATAAGGTCGTTAAGGAAAATGAAATCTGCAGTGATAGGCTGCCCTCATTTAACCGTGATGGTAACTATACATGGGTTTTTCAAGCAGTTTGAGTTTGCTATTGAGGGGGCTTCTGATCAACAAAAAGCTAAACTATTGTTATCTGCGTTGGATGTTTCAAGTGCTGATCAAGTTACTTGTTATCTTAAAGACAGTACTGTAGAGTACCAAGAGGTGAAGGAGACTGTAATTCGCCTGTTTGGGGGCAAAGGAAAATGGCTCAACGCAAGGCAGACTTTTTAACAATATCTTTTCAAAAAAATGAGTTTTTAACACAGTTTTTGGAGAAATTCACTAATGATGGTCATGTGTTGTTGGGTGCCAATATCTTATTTAATGAGGAGGTGGGCATAGCAATGATGGCAGCTCTCAAGCCCTACCGCGAATTGCATAATGCTATGTCATACACTCTTCAAGAGGATGTAGGGTTACTCAAAATCATCCATCATTTAAGCCGGTTATCCGCCACTTTTAGTGCTCCCAATGTGGATCAGAAGGATCCTGTACCTGCCACAGATATTTCGCTATATGAAGGATCCCATCAATATGGGGGTAATCGGCAGGTCACTCCTCAGTCTCTTAACTCATGGGCGGGTCCTCTACATCCCTATTATGATCAAACCGCTTATCCTTGGGCCCATAATAAACCGTGGTTCAATAGTAGACCTAGATCTTCTGGGGTGATTCCAAGACGAGTGCCAGTCCCAAACGTTTGTTTTTCATGTGGCCAACCAGGTCATTATGCGGATAGCTGTAGGGCCAAACCAAGGGTCCACGCAGTATCCGTTGTCCCATATGAACAGGGAAAAGGGCGAGCGGAGTAGAGATGGGACTCTGCTTCTGCACTAATTCAATTGTAATTGTCCCTGATGTACATCATGAATCACCCTGTTTCAGCCCTGGGGCACACTCTGAGGATTTACTATATCAACAGATCCCTTACCACCTTTTGGCCTCAAGACGAGGAAGAGACCCCAATAATGCTGACATGGAGTTTTGCCAAGATGTGGATAAGCCATACGCCTGGCAGATCCTTGAGCGGAATGGTACAATTGGCGGTGACCCCCCTGCATATGTCACAGCTTTGGAGGGAGTGGAGGTGGCGATTCCTGTAGAAAAAATTGCCCAAGAGTATCCTCATGTTGGGGCTGGTATGCACACTTTTCTGAATAATCATACGCCCTTGAATGTTTATGTATCAAACACCAAGGGTTCTTCTTATTTGGAATGCACCTACTGTGACATATTTGTACAGAATACCAAAATTCGGGCGATCATAGATACAGGCGCTCCTGTCAATATAATATCCACCAAGCTTGTGGCTAAGCTTCCGCTGAAGCCAGATGTGGACCACTGAGTAGTGTATGGAACTGCGGGGGCCCATAGTACTGTGTCAGAAGGCGCATATAGCTCATTGCCCTTGAGGTTCAGTTCTGTTGGCATATCCGCTCCAGCTGTGGTGTTGCCTAATAACCATTATGACATGTTGATTGGGCTGCATTTATGCGGCACTTTGGGGCTGTGGTTAATATGGCGGACGAAACCATCAGTATACTGGGACAACAGATCCCTATCTATTTTACTTCCTGTGGAGTCCCAGAGGACCCAATCCGCTCAGGCAAATTAATCTTGCTTATAGCAATGGTGTGATTCCTGTAAAATATTGACAGATGAAGCGGAGGACCTGAATGCTTCCAAACCAGATTTATGAGTACAAAGGGATTCTGCTACGAGCTGCGAATGCTTGGACTATCCCTTTGGGGCATCAGGTCATAATTGGGACAGAGCTCGAAATTGATATTCTGGGTGGTCTGTATGGAGAGGTTGTGGGACCTTATCACCAATAGCGGTTCAAACCACATGTGGCTCCTGGGTTACTGTTACCAGGGCAGGGGGAAGTGAAGGTGTTGATAGCGAATCTGCAGAAGGAGGTGATGAAGGTTTGGCGGCACCAAGTGGTGGCTTACCTGCACCTGATCCCTATTGATAAGGTCCACCAGGTACATGACTTTGATTTGTGGGAAGATCTCAGCTTGCCTCTAAAAACCCCCTCAGCGTAATGATGGTGTTTCCACGGGAGGCGTTAACTGGTTTACCAGAGGATCAGAAGGACAGGGTGATGGATCTGTCCAAGAAATATCGCAGCATTTTTACAACCAATGACCACAACTTGGGTCACGCTCGTGGGGTTGTGCATCAGGTGGACATGGGAGACCACCCCCTATCAGGTCACAACCTATTCAACACTCAAAGGCAGCAGAAGAAGTTGTATCTGCATAAATAGATACATTGGTGGAACAAGGAATGTTGGAACCGTCGAAGAGTCCATGGGCATCTCTGGTGCTCATTGTAAAAAAAGAAAGATGGCTCTAATCAGGTAGTAATCGATTATTGGAAGCTTAATAGTATTACAAAAAAAGATTCATACCCGCTTCTGCAAATCGATGATGCTTTAGATTGGTTAGGTGGGGCCAAATATTTCTTGGCCATGGACTTGATATCAGGGTACTGGCAGATTGAGTTGCCAGCGGCGGAACAAGAAAAGTGCGCTATAATTACCTCAAAGGGATTGTTCCAGCCTACACATATGCCACAGGGTTTGTGCAACGCCCCGGCTACATTCCAGCGGGCTATGGACACTATTTTGGGTGACTTAAAGCTGTCTTGCGTTCTTGTCTACCTTGACGATATCAACGTATTTTCGCGGACATTCACAGAGCATCTTGGACACCTGGAGCAAGTATTCCGCCGCCTAGCTGAAGCTAATATCAAGATTAAGCCCCAAAAGTGTCACTTTTTCAAGGAACAATTGGAATACCTTGGCTTTGTGGTAGACTCCAAAGGGCTTAGTCCACAGCCGGCCAAGGTGGAAGCCATCCACCAGATGACTCAGCCAAGTAATAAGCGGGATATCCAGGTGTTCTTGGGGATGGTTGGTTACTACCAGCGGTTCATTCCCAACTTCAGCTGTATTGGGGCTCCACTCTTTGAGCTACTTAAGAAGAATGCTGCCTTCACCTGGATGGATGGATGTCAAACCGCTTTTGATGTATTAAAAACTGCATTGGCTAGCGCGCCTGTTTTGCAATACCCCAATTTTGAAAAAGAGTTTATTGTTTAAATGGATGCCTCGCTTTCTGCTGTAGGGGCTGTGTTGTCCCAAAAAGATGATGACGGTGTGGAGCACCCCATTGCCTATTGCAGCTGCAGTTTAACTGGCCCTGAACGGAACTACACCATGACTGAGTGGGAGTGTTTAGCGGTAATCTATGCATATAAACAATTCTGGGTCTACCTCCATGGGGTAAAATTCAAAGTGGTAATGGATCATGCCTCTTTGCGCTGGCTACAGAATCTGCGGGAACCTGAAGGGCGGCTTGCGCAATGGGCTTTGAAGCTCCAAGCATATGATTTTGAGATCATGCATCGGCCAGGGGCAAAGCATCAGAATGCAGATTGTCTTTCCCAATTACCCACGGTCGCCATTACAGCGGATGTGGCGGACATCATGTATGAAAAGATGATTGTGGGCAAATATCACGATGAGCTGCCACCTGTGATCAAAGTGTTGGATGGGCTTAGGCAGGATACCTTCTTGCGCAATGGGGAGCTATATAAGCGGATGGGGGAATTGACGCTGAGTTTCCCAAAATTTTCTGCCAGGCCTGCAATTATTATGGATGCCCATAGAGCAGTAGGTCATGGAGGGTTGAAAAAGACGCTGGAGTTCTTGTGACCCCGCTACTATTGGGAGAGTATGCACTACAATGTGCTTGAGACGGTTGGTTGTTGCCATCAGTGCCAAGTGGAGAAACCATTCCACAGAAAAACCACCTACCAGTTAGTTAAGCCTCAGTTCGCATGGCATACAGTTTTGTTAGATGTGGTGGGGCCTCTGCCAACTGGCGCAAACTGCTCCAAATATATAATTGTTGCCATCGACCATTTGACAAGATGGGTGGAAGCAAGGGCTATCAAGGATTTGGGGGCTGTCACTAACGCCAAGTTCATCCTGAAATGTGTTATATAGCGCCATGATTGTCCACAATTTATCTTAATGGACAACAGGACCAATTTCACATCACATATATTGGCCAAGTTGAATAAGCTCATGGCAATCCGCGGGGTTTTAACTACCCCCTACCACCCTGAATCTAATGGAATGGTGGAACGGGTTAATGGACCTTGTTAAATATTCTACGCAAGCTTGTAAATGAGCGGTCATCAGACTGGAGCACCTTTTTATCCACCGCTGTCTTTGCATACAATATCAGCTACCACTCAGCAACTGGTAAGAGTCCATTCCAGTTGCTCTATGTATGACATCCAGCGCTGCCTGCATTGCTTTACGCCTGTGTGGAGGAGACCGGCGGAGTTGAACCTCACCATTATTTGTCTACCTTAACAAATGCGTTTATTAAACTTCAAACCGAGGCATATTCACTAGTCTTGCCAAAAAGATTCAGGATCATGCGGCTAATCAATGTAGACACAGCAGTCTTCCACAGTTGGGATAGGAAAATTGGTCCTGTTTCATGACCAACACGGGTTTGGTAGAAGGAACAAGCTCGCCAGCATATGGAGCGGACCATTTGAGATCATTGAGAAGACTGGGGCTGATGCATACACCATTAAGGCACCTGTGAGTGGATAGATAATCAACCAAGTACACGCGAAGTTCCTTTGGGCCTACAAGCAATAGGCGCTTATCATCCAGTCAAGGGGGGTAATGTTGTGATTTTGATATGGCTGGATGACAAGCCCAAGGTCATCCGGCGAAATGAATGGAAGCCGTGGGAATTGAACTAGTATTGGCTGAGGTCATCCGGTAAAATAAATGGAATCTGTTGGAATTGAACAAGTAATAATAATTTAAGCGCTTCAAAATGAGGCGATATTGGATTACTTGATGTAACCAATGAGATACAGCGAATTGAGTTACTAAGTCATGTAAATAACTCCATATGAAATTATTATAGTATAAGCAGGATGAGATGATAAGGGGGAAGATGTTTTTTTGGAAGAAGAAGAGCGAGCGTGAGGAGAGATCTGCTGTATATATTATAATAAATAAAAGTAGTTTAGTTGGGGCGATTGCCTCCTATTTTTATATCAATTTATTTCTTTTAATAGAGGTCAACAATCTCCATATCATTTGGCCGTTACTCAGCGGGCTAAACCCTGCGCAATTCGTTTGGTGGAAATAGACCATATCCGCCAAAAAGTTAACAATCATTGCATTTGTTCATCTAATTCCAACAGCCGAATTGAGGAGATTCCAAAATTTTGGGACTCTCAATGAGATGGGATTATGGCTGGGGTAACTGAGAGCATCAACCTATTGGTTGATTGAGAGCAACTCGCTGATCTGTTGGAAGGTCAGCAGGAGGAGGTGCTCAAATTATTCAAAAAGTATTAGGAAGTATTTGCTCAGGATGACCATGATTTTGGGATGCACAAAAGACGTGATCCACAAGGTTGACACTGGGGAAAATTTTCCAATCAGGATGAGACTGATCCAATGATTGAAAGCAGCAAAAGTGGTAGTGGAGGATGAAATCAGCAAACTAGTGAAGCATGGGCTTCTAGTTCCGTTGTAAAGTCCCTGGGTGAGTCTGATCTAATCATGAAGAAAAAGGATGGCTCCAACTGGGTGGTGATCAACTAACAAAAGCTGAATAAAATTACAAAGAAGGATTTTTATCCCTTACCAAGGATTGATGATGCACTAGACCAATTGGGGAAGCGAAGTATTTCTCCATGATGGATCTGATCTCAGGATATTGGCAGATCGACTTGCCAAAAGAAGACCAGAAAAAAGCTTGATTAGTACCGCGCAGGGGCTATACCAACTAACGAGGATGCCCCAGAGTCTATGTAATGCGCCTGCAACGTTTCAGAGGGCCATTGATGCCATACTAAGTGACTTGAAGTTGTCATGCGTCCTGGTATACCTGGACAATATCAATGTGTTCATATGACGTTTACTGATCACCTACACCACTTGGTAGAAGTATTCAAGTGACTGTCCACGGCTTACCTGGAGACCAAGCCAAGGACGTGACTCTTGTTTAAAAAAAGAGTTGGAATACCTGGGATTCGTGATCAACTCTAGTGGATTGCAGCTGCAAGCCCAGAAGATAGAAGCGAAAGAACGGATGGCTGTGCTGAAGAGTGTCTGAGACATTTAAGTGTTCCTTGGGATGGTCAGATACTACAGAAGATTTATTTGGGACTTCACCTCAATTGCTGAGCCCTTATTCCATCTAATAAAGTATCTGAAAAAAAGGATTTGTATGGAATGAAGAAGCATATGAATTCCTTGATGAACTACGCTGGAATTTAATAGATTCTCTGATTCTGAGATATCCAAATCTGATTGAGAGTTTATTATACAAACTGATGCTTTGTTGACAGTGATCAGCGCCATACTAAGCCAAGTAGACGAATTTGGGGACGAACATCCGGTGGCATATGTGAGTCAGACACTCTCAGCTGCTGAAAGGAACTACACTGTAACTGGGTGTGAATGCCTTGCATTCATTTACGCATTTAAGCAGTTTTAGGTGTACATACACGGAATGCTCTTTAAAGTGGTGATGGACCACTCTTCGTTGTGTTGACTTCACAATTTAAGAGAGCCAGAAGGACGACTGGCCTGATGGGCACTTAATCTACAGGCTTACTATTTATGAAATTGTTCACCAAGCGGGGGCTTCTCACCAGAATGTGGATGGCTTACATGGTTACCAATGATCCAGATGTTATACCCGCAGGTGGATGAGCTATTCCAGAGAATGGTTGACAGAGAAATTGAGAAAGAGCTCCTAGAAATTCAAGGTGCGCTTCAGAAAGTGATGGAAAACACCAAGACCATGGATGGAAAAGTGTTTAATATGATCAACGGGAAGCAGTTATTATTCCCAAAGCCGTCAGAAAGAGCAGCTATCGTTCAAGCTGCTCATAAGGTTGTTGAGCATGGAGGCCTGAGAAAAACAACCAATCATATTTTCCAGTACTAATACTGAGAGTCCATCAACTATGATGTCACGGATTATCTAGCTTTTTGCATGGAGTGCCAGCTGCACAAACCACATAAGAATACAACTGGATACTGACTGGTCCGTCCTGGATTTGTCTGGCATACAGTGTCCATTGATGTAATGGACCATTGATGATGATCACAGGGAATCAAGTACATTATAGTTGCCATCAATCATCTGATGAGATGGGTCAAGATGAAGGCCCTAACAAAAGAAGATGATACCAGCACCGTGAGTTTCATCCTGGATCAAGTAGTATATTGACATGGATGTTCACAGGTCCTGCTTAGCAGATAATGGGACAAACTTCATGTCTCATGTGTTCCTGAAATTGAATGAGATAATGGGGATCAGATGAGTCATGTCAGTACCCTACCAGTCAGAGATGAATAGACTTATATAATGGGTGAATGGAATGCTGGCCAAAAAGCTGAGGAAGCTGGTCACAGGAAGAACTTCCATGTGGGGATTGTACCTGAGTTCAGTGATGTTTGCCTACAATATCAGTCATCATATGATGATGAAAAAACGCCGTTTGAGTTGTTATACGGGAGGAAGGCCGCGTTGCCACCAATTTTATATCTGGTGATGGAACCAACATCAGGGATGAGTGCCAAACAGTACTTGAATCAATTGACGAATATCCTGATTGATATGTAATTGCAAGAATTTGATACTACGTTGAGGAAAAGGATACAAGCGAAATTGATGGATGATAAGAACTGACCAGGCTTAGCAGAATATTGAATAGGCAAAAGAGTTGCCTATTGTGATATGCATGGTTTTAGAAGAATAAACAAACTAGATGCATTGTGGTCAGGTTCATTTGAAGTTATTACCAAGATGGTGACTGATGCCTACTCCATTAAGAATCTCTTGGATGGAAGAGTGTAAATTGAGTCCATGCTAAGTATCTGAAGCGATGGATCAACAAAAAAATTAAAAGAGTTCCCAAAGGAGCAATGTTTATTAAAGTTGGTCATGTACTGATGATTAGGTCAAGTCTGAAAAAAGGACCTCTGAACCATAGAAAACTGGCAGGTTTAAGTACTCAGGACCCTGTTTGGGGGAAAAAAAATAAAAAGATGGATTGGTGAATTGAAACAAGGCCAAGTCTCATGGTAAAAAAAGAAAAATAAAATAAAAAATTGATAAAAAATATTGAAAAAAGAATATTATAAACCGCATAGAAAAATCCAATATAGTTTTATAATTTAATATTTTTATTAATTATTTTCGGTATGTTGATGATTTGCCTATGTCACCTCTTGGGGGAGGGAGAATGGATCGCGGTAGGAATGAACACTATATTAAAATTGATGTAAGATTTGATGCTAGTGAGGGTTAGACCTACACAAAACCACGTTCTTTGAGCAGACTCAGAGTCCTGTGAGAAAGTGACTAGGGGAAGAGAAATTGAAATGTCAAAAGAAGCCAATAGTGAAACCCCAGAGTGGGGAGGAAAGCAACAGTATAACAAGAGACAGTCAGTGATTAACCCGAGTAATCCTGATATGGTACTGGAGCTAGAAGATTAGTCTTGCGTGCCTGACGATGGGCTTCATCAAGAACACTAGAAATATGGGCTGGCAGTGAACAAGGGATGCTTGATTGGGGTTGCCAAATCATGCCCCCTACTAACACCATCAGCGGAAGATACCAATGGTAAGCTCTGACAAAGAGATATTCATACAGGGAGAAAATGTCATCCTGCAAGCAATAACTACAGGCTTCTTGGAAGCTGAAGTTGAAGGAGCAGTGAAACCTAAGAGGCTGGAAGCTTTGTGGACCAACTTCAAAGAACTTGGGTAGCAAAGCGAAGAGCATAAGCGGCGGTATCTTAATCTATGATGTTCTCAAGATCAGAGGAATTCAGCACTAGGGACAAAGCCTCAGTGACTTGGTCCAGAGTTCAGCGTAGGGGAGCTTAAAATGAATACTGTTACTGATGGTGAGCTCGGTAGCCAGGACAGCGGGTTTGTAGTATTGTCCAAGTCAGAAGAGGAACACAGGAAGCAGGTTCAACCTGGCAAGAAAAGAGCGATCAAGAGCAAAAAGCATACTCTCTGGAGCAGCCTTGACGATTGTTGGTGCATCAGCAAATGGAGCTGAATCCAGAAGAGTTTTGAAATCCAACTCTGGAATTGATGACAGAGGAAGAATTGTCTGAGAGTTGTTTGAAATGATTGTAAGACTTGTTTCAGAGGGATTGGTTACCTTTTCTGGTAATTTTGATGGAAGGACTAGCTGCTAGCGCCAGACTAGGCATATGAGTCCTGGAAGGACCATAGAAGAGGTTCCACTGTGCATCCGGACTCATCTTCTGGAAGAGCCAGAAGTCTTGATCAGAAAAACTGTTTAAAGCTGCTGGTATCACGACTCAGAATTTGATATATGAAATGGATGAGAGGGGATGTCAGACTTATATGATAGTCGACTTTAAGCTTTCTGAAATCAAAAAAGCTCCAATTTTGGAGAAATTAATCTTAAAATCAATGAATAAGCTCTCCACGAGAAGAATTAGGAAAGACTTGATCCAAGAGGTTATGAGAGAAATAACAAGGGCGAACAAAAATAAGTATTCTTAATTGGGCCACAAAATGAACATTGACAGCAAGATTCTCCTGTCTAGGACGAGGAGAAAATCAGTAAAGAAGGACGCCAGACCAAGAATACTGAATATGACAGTGGGTATATGCCCTGACAGGGGGAAACTGGATCCTAGGACTAAAATCATCATGAGTAAATTGATCAGCCTGGCATGACAGTAGATTGTGAGGAACGCTCTCTGAGTAGGTGGTAGCGAGGAGGAAGAGGAAGAGCGCCACATGCCAAAAAATGTCCTGAGAAGCATTGAGTATTGATAATCATACTCTGGTTGAGCCAATGAAGTATTCAACTGAGTGTCCGAAGATGGTGTTCTCATGTCCCAGTCCTTTTCTCGCTGGAAATCTAGGCAAGAGGGGGATGTGTTGGGATTTTTGCCCAATTTCCCAGCCTGCATGATTACCAGGAATCGCCAGGGGATAATTCCCTAAGGCGAAGTGAATTGCAAATTGTTTAGCCTGAGTTTCAGAGTAATTATGTTTGGGGGATTTTGGATATTCGCTTGGTCATATCCATTGGGGATCAATCAGGACAAATACTTGAGATCTTGTCAGGCGGAGTTGCTGATAAAATAGGGGCATCTGATAGTGATTAACTATCAGGTGTACAGATTGGGATCAGTCAGGTTTCATCACCAACTGAGTGAGATTGAATAGCAAGTTGCAAGGTGAGTGATGCCACCTGCAACTAGCAAATCAATCAGTTGGTGCTTGACTTGTCTTAATGGGTAATAAGTCCCATTACCTAAGCAGGTCGCTAGCCAAATATGGTTGGTTTGCTTGGATTGAGAGAAAACGTTAGGGACACATTTTCCAATTCTTTCCGTTTAGGTCTCAAGGATGTCCAAAGATGGAATCCTAGCCAGGATGGGGAAGACCATTGCTGCTGAGATGAGGATGGGTGATTCAACGGCAATGGCTTCCATTTCATTGTAGAGGTGTCATAAAGGGTTAGATGACCAAATCCCCACTGTAAATTCCCTAGAATTCGCTCCTAATAAAAAAGGTTAATTAGATCATATTACAGATATATAGTTCTATAGTTGTTCATCTGATATATAGTTTAAGTAGTAAGCTATCATCAGCTTTCCATTGTTCTATTCTCAAGGATATTATTGCTGTGTGCTATAATTGGGAGACTCTTAGAGAAAAGAGTAAAGATCTGAGCGGGAATCTAGAGAAGAAGGAGAAACAATTGGGTTTGCTGCTGACTGTGTGTTGAACCAAAGAGAATGTCACCAGGGAATCTCAGAAAAGATTGAGTTAAACAGAGTGAGGGAAAAAATCCCTAGATCACAGCATCACAATTTTTTAATTGGGAATACTGGCTGAGCGTTGGGTTGAGATATAAGAATTTACACTCAACTACAAATAGTAGTCGTCATTCTATTATCAACCAATAATCTAATATACTATACAACGCAGATGAAGGGCACTTAAAACTAAATCTGTGCATTAAAAAAGTTACTAGGGTTATTTGCCGATAATAAAACTCAAGTAATTTTTACAAAAGGGTAATGAAGTACTTGGTGTCATAGAAAGAATTTGATGTGGCGGAGAACAACTGGGTCCCAGCATGTGATTGTGTTCATGCCAAGACCTCATTGATGAATTCCATGAGCACCTACTCAATGCAGAAGGGCTTAAGGCTAAACCAACTGTCGGTGTTATGAAGCTAGCCCTGAACAAAAGAACTTTTCCTTGGCTGAAGCCTATGGAGGGGGTGGATACCCAAAGGAATTGGAGGATAATGTCATGGTTAAATGACATAATAGTATGGAGAAATTGAACTAATAAGGCAGAGTTTGAAGGGGCCAAGGGGATCAAGTTAATGAACCAGCATGACATGAAGCACATCCTGGACTAGGGCTGGGTAAGGGCATAATATGCCTAAGTTGGGTCTTGAGGTGTGCGTGAAAGATATAGGGGCATCACATCCTCAGCTTTTGGTGTGTCAGACAATTACAAGTCTGATATTGTTAGAAGAGCGTTTTGGAGGTAAAAAAAGATACTATTGGCCAAAAGACCCCAGAAGATTCTTGGAGGAACCCCTCAAATTGGGGTGATACTTTTATTAATACTTCTTGAGAAAATAGCACAAGTTAAGGTAGTCAGATTGCACCGACCATGTGGCAGTATTAGGGGAGTCTATCTGAGGTTCCTCCTTGGCCCACTTACAGTTTACTTTAAACACCTAGTGGAGACAACCCCTTTTATAGGGTTGGAGGGGGTCCCACAAGTTGAAGATAACTTCCCACCCAATTATTGAGTTTAATATATAAAATATTTACCTAACGGACTTGTCCTACCCAATATTGACCCACCATTGGCTATATTTGTTGAAACAAGCTGAGAATTGAGAGTTCTGATAGGTCAAAACCCCATATTCCCTAATTTGGATGCTTGTAATTTATAATGAATTTCTCAGCCCTTTCACTTTGAGCTTTAAATTATTTTAATACTAAGCAGCAACATATTATTAATGGTTCTTATTTTATTATATCGCCATAACTACTAAAAAACTTATAAAAACAATATTTATTTTATATTCAAAAATTATTAATTTCAAGGATAAGTGGTCTACAAAATCTCCTGAATCAAATATTCTGTCAGTAAAGAATATTACTTCTTCTTCAGAAATATTGTTGAAATTTAGGTGCAAAATGCACTAGTGAGCATAACAAAAGCCTAAAATACAACAAGTGGTGCTCACTACAGGAAATATTACGCCACAAAACACTATTAAAAATGGAGAAAGTTGGGGTAATTACCCCCCACAAACTCCCCGCAGCTTTTGAACCCCAGATAAATGCTTTAGCCCATCAGCTAGCCAGAGCACTGTCTCAACAAAAACTCTTGAACAGCGCATTTCACAAGCCTCATATTAGGCTGCTCCCATGATCTCCTAACCCCCTTTCAGAGATAAATTTACCCAAGGTGAGGGTAGCATTGCTTCATTCCTATTTGTCTATTAGGCTGCTATGAAAGGACAACAAATCCCCAAAAACTAAAGCATATATTCCCCTGTCTCAGCTGCTCCGCCCAAGAGGTGATGGTACATTATATGGCCACCCTTAAAACTTGGATAGAGGTAAAAAACGTCTGTTAAGGAATTTGGATCCATATAGAGCTTGCGTAGGAAAAAAACAGGCGTTTATGTGACTTAGTCTACTTGGGGGGAATCAATTGCCACCTTTGTTGATCAGTTTTACAGTGCAGCCCAACCTCTCCTTTTTGCTAAGATGCTAATATTAGAATATGCCATTGTGGCTATCTTGACTAGATTAGCGTCCCATCCACCTTGGCGATGCATATCTCTTCATTTAAGCGCTCTTTCAAAATGTATGAGATATCAAGGAGCCTTGCTAACGTTGGCTGACATCTATGAATTTGACCCTACACAAAAAGCTCTGAGGCAAGCTTCCACTCCAACCCTTCTAACCTCTTCTACGGCTGTCTCCCTCTAGAAACCTGCTCCTATGGAGTTGCCACCACAAAATTCTTCTCCATCCCTTGAAGTTATCCAAGGATTTTGGCCGTGATGAGGCAATGCTTCTCTTAATCTCAGCTCAAAAAAGCCATTTGGTGAAAGCAGTCGTCCCTTTTCCTTGCCCCTATATTTCTCCAGGGCGGTTTTCCCAAGTGGTTTCATCATATCGTTCTCCTAAGATGCTAAACTATCTCCTTCTCTGCTCCTCTGGCCATCTCTAGTCCAAAACTGGTAGTCATGGGGCAACCCAATTCCCCTAAATCAAAGGCTAAATGTAGAGCTGCAACATTTAAATCCTCTCTTCAAACAGCTAAAAGGGTAGATGAGTGCCCCCAGGGTCTCTCCTACAACAAAGGAAGCTCTAAACATTTTTTCACAACCAGTGGACTCCCTGACATGCATCGTTAACCTACTCTGATGACAAATCTGAGTTGGGTTGTGAAGATGTTTTTCATTATGTCTTAGAAGCTCCAGGTAAAGTAAAGGTACCTGATAGGTTGAACCTAGAGATAGTGGATATGTCTAAATTTCCCGTCAAACTTATTTCCATCAAGTGTTGCAGGGTTTTGAGGTTATTAACACTGCCAGTGATGCTGATCAGCTCATTGACACACTGATCTGATCTAACCAGTGTGTTCATACCATGCAGTCAATCCAAGAGAGATACCCTATAACTGCCAAAAGACTTGCTTCTACTCTCCACTTAAAAGAGGTCCTCTCTATCCCCCAACTTGGGTGGAATCTTAACCAAAGTGGAGGTTGATGTTAATGAAGTGAATGTTAGGGCTATCATTGACACTGAGCCCCCAGTGAACGTTGTGTCAACTAAAATCATAAAAATTTAGACTGGCCTCTGACCTTAACTAAGACCAAGAATTTGGAACCGCAGGCCCAAGAAACACTTGCGTCATTGGGGCGTATTCTTCTCTACCCGTTCATTTTAGGAAGCTCTCTTGTTAGCCCCAGTGGTGGCCTTGGCTAATAATACCTATAATTTATCATTGGTACCCAGATCATACTCAATGATGAAGGGGCTAATAACTTGAAGCAGGCTATCTCTCCTTTCTTAACTATGAGGCTCCTCTAATTCTGACCAATAATGAAATTAATAAAAAATATACGTCTTTACCGTGGAGTACCCCTCCTCTGGCTTATCTTTACACTACATGACGGCAGGGCGGAATACAAAGAAGCTGTCTGAATTAGTGGACGCTCTAGAGGGTATTCCTTTTTATGCTTCTGAAGAGGTAGTCATCAAGGGTGGCTAACGAAGGGTAGTTGACACAAAGATTACCCTAGAAATCTCCCACAGCTGCTTATTGCATTTAGCCAGCGTTGAGGGTGTTAGTCCCTTAGAGTTAAGAGTATTGCCAGGCGTATCGAACCCAGCCTATCAGCGACCCATCACTCTCCTGATGGGAAATCTCACCCAAAGGATCTGGTCATACAAAAGCACCAGGCGATTGGAAGAGGCTGCTGATACACATTGAGGACATCAAACAAGTCCTTTGTATTGGGTCTATGGCTGATATGGGCTTACCCGCCGACCAGTCTTTAAGTACTCTACCTACCGTTCATATCCCCAATGAACTAACCCAACCAGAGCTTGAAAAAGTCCAGTATCTACTTGAGACCTATAGCGGCATTTACTTCAAATCTGACAATGACTATGGGCACATGAAGTGTTGGACTCATACTACTGATGTTGTGGAGGCTCAGTACATCTTCTTCAAACCCTACCGCATATCCAAAGTTAAAGATTTACAGATGCGGAGGGAACTCAAATATCTGCTGGACGATGGGATGTTGGTGCCATCCCAAAGCCCTTGGACGTCCCCTCTTCTACTAATAAAGAAAAAAATGGAGGTTATCTGGTAGTTATTGACTACTGTAAGATGAACAACCTCAAAAAAAGACAGCTACCCTATCCCTCTTATTGATGACGCTTTGGCCCAACTCTAGGTACAAGTTCTTTTCAACTTTGGACTTGGCTAGTGGACATTGGCAAATGGAACTTTATCCTCAAGATCAGGAGAAGTGCGCCCTTATCTGTAGTGAGGGCTATTTCAATCCACTCGGTTACCCCAGGGGTTTTGCAATGCGCCAGCCACTTTTCAGTGGGCAATGGATCATATTCTCCAGGATATCACGCTGAGATTTGTGATTGTCTATCTCGATGACATGACAGTTTTCTGCAAGACCTTCAACACGCAACTTACACATCTAAAGAAAATGTTCCAGCGCTTGCGGGCATCTAATATCAAACTGAAGCCCTCCAAATTCACGTTCTTCCAGAAGAAGTTTAATTACCTTATACACGCTATCTCTCAAGATGGGACTCAACCCCTTCAAGACAAGGTTGAAGCGATATCCAAAATGCCTGCGACCAAAACCCTATGTGAAATACAGGTATTCTTGGGCATGATGGGGTTATAACATCAATTCATCCACAAGTTCGCCCAGCTCAGTGAGCCCCTCATATGTCTCTTGGCTAAAACACTCCATTACATTGGGGTACTGAACAAAAAGCCGCGTTTGAGATCCTGAAAGAGTTATTGCAACAATAGTTAATCCTCCATCACCCTGACTATGGCAAGCCTATATGTTGTTCACGGATGCCTCTGAATACACTGTTGGAGATATTATAGCTCAATTAGATGAGAATGGGGTCGATCACCTCATGTCTTACTTCAGCAAAATGCGCTCAAAAGCTGAACGCAACTACAGCTTCACTGAGAAGGAGTGCCTTGCTGTCTTGCTCGCTGTAAAGCACAATCACCCCTTCTTATTAGGGATGTCATTCAAAAGTGGTTACCAATCACGCCTCTTTGAAATGGTTTCAGAATATAAAGGATCCCACTGGACGGCTGGCTCGCTGAGCTCTGAAGCTCCAGCACTATGACATGACCATTGAGCACCTGGCAGGAACTCGCCATATGAATGTAGACGGGTTGACAAGGCTGTCTGTTTTTGACTTAGAGAATAATGAAGCTGAGAGTCTACATGACCTCCTCATGACTCATGATGCATGGGATAATGAAAACGAACCAATACAGAAGTTGATATCTTGTCACTCCCACAACGTTAAGGTAGAAAGTGGGAAATTATACAAGTAAGTAGGAGTAGTTGGTTGCCCTATCTCCGGCTTTCAGAGTGAGTACCTCTGATCCTGGAGTTTCAAACTATCATGGGCCATGGCGGAGCCCAAAAACCAATGAGTGGGTTAAAGAGCGGTATTACTGGGAGAGCATCATGGAGACCATAGTTGAAGTCCTGGATGCCTGTCTGACCTGTAAAAACAATCCAGCTTCAAGGCCTGTTATCAGTATCAACCTACGACGCCCCAACAGCCCTTCCACACCATAAGTTTGGATGTGGTAGTTCCTCTCCCTCAGACTACTGGGGGAAATCGTTTTACCTTGGTATAAATTAACCATTTTACTAAATGTGTTTAAGCTGTTGCTCTCCACGCTCAGACTGCTAAAGCCACTGCCACCTTCTTACATCTAAATAGCTTTTCGTGGCATGGTTGCCCACAGGTTCTCCTTTGTTACAATAGGAAAAACTTTACCTCACAAGTGATGAAGCTCCTCATCACCTTCATGGGAACACAAAACTCTTCTCGGCCCCTACAATCCATCCACAAATGGGGCTGTAGAAAGAGTTAATGGAAGCCTGGTCACTATACTCCGCAAATTGGCCAATTCAGACCCTCTCCGTTGGGATCCCAACCTACCCAGTATGCTCATGGCCAATCATATTAGTTACCATCACATCCTCAAAATGTTCAATTTTTGTGTGTTGTATGGACGAGAATCTGAAGTGCCAGATTTACTATCCAAGGATATTTTCTATGACAGGATTAACTCTAAAAAAATCATGAAAAAGTTAGCCAAGCATATCATCTTACTCCAAGCAGAGGCTATGACTAATTTGGCTAAGACTGTCAACAAGAAGGTCAAGCCCCTAATAAGAGACGTGTCCCTCTTCCTTCCTTCCAAGTATCAGACTTGATACTGTAATACCACAATTGGATCGCCCCTAGGAGTGAGAAACTTGGGTCTATCTGGGAGGGGCCTTTCGTAAAGACATAAACAAGGGGATGTATTTCATCTAATCCCTTGCTTCTGGAGTTACTATCAATTGGATCCATGGCCAATTCCTACACCTTTATCCCCCCAACACTCTTGAAGGGGTGGTGTTGGACAATTACAAATTTGATATTGTGAGAAAGAGCTTTGGAGGTAAAAAAGATACTATTGGCCAAAAGACCCCAGAAGATTCTTGGAGGAACCCCTCAAATTGGGGTGATACTTTTATTAATACTTCTTGAGAAAATAGCACAAGTTAAGGTAGTCAGATTGCACCGACCATGTGGCAGTATTAGGGGAGTCTATCCGAGGTTCCTCCTTGGCCCACTTACAGTTTACTTTAAACACCTAGTGGAGACAACCTCTTTTATAGGGTTGGAGGGGGTCCCGAAAGTTGAAAATATTTTCCTGCACAATAATTGGGTTATATATATTAAATTTTTACCTAACGGACTTATACTACCCAATATTGACCCACCATTGGCTATTCCGTTGAAACAAGCTGATAATTGAGAGTTCTGATAGGTCAAAACCCCATATTCACTAATTTGAATGCTGTAAGTTATAATAAATTTTTCAACCCTTGCACTTTGAGCTTTTGAATTGTTTTTTTATCACTAGTGGTGCCCAACCCAAAAGGGGGAGCCGCCACTCATCTTTATTTGCAAATTGTCCAAACAAAGCGATTATTAGATATAAAAAATTCCTAATATGGCACCTCATCTAACAGCCTAGGAAGCTATATCAGAAGGTTAGAAGCTTTGGGGAAACTTTTGTCCAGCGCCTGCTTTAGCTGGCGGGCCATAAAGGACAGCATTGGGGAGGGAGCATTAGCAACACGGGGCATAAGGAGGTATAGTTGTGGGTTTTCTTTGTTTATAAGGCCAGCAGTGTCCATCGCCTCAACGTATTGAGCAAGTTGATTCTCAGCGAAAGTAATGAGAGCAGGAACGCAATTAAAAGACTTGATACGGTGGCAGGTTTCAGGATAATTGGGGTTAAAACGAGAAGTTTTTGCTGCATCAATGCAAGCGTGGCTCGCACCAAAAATGAGCTCCTCAATTTCATATTTAGCATCTTCCTCAAAATTATGAGGGAAATTTAGGATAGGGATGCTCTAACAAGGGCTCCATCGCCGCATTAAGTTGCTGGAAGTGCATGGTGTTTGCAGGAGCTGCAGCGGCTTTGACTGCCATTTTTTCTATATGTTTATATATGGGATGATCATTTTGAGGGAAAAAATGACAGGGCTGCAATTTAAGAGGATCAACAAAAAAATTCCTCCAAAGCAAAATCCAGCTTGACATGGTATAGCCATTTGTCCTCATCAATCCATTCAAGAGCCTCAAATGAATTGGATTTGGTCAGCACTGGGCCAGCCACTGGAATTGATGCAGTGGCTGGAGCAATTTGCCACATGCTGTCGACCATGGTAGCTCAGCTGAAACTGGTTCAGCCATCAACTCAAAATTCTGTAATCCAGTCAAATTTTAATTCAAATATTAAAATTTTGGTTTTGATTGCTAGCACTTTTGGAGCAGGACCAAATTATACCAAGGTTGAGAGCAGGAGGATCGAGCCCCATTCAAAAATTGGGGAAAAATGGCCATGGGCCTGATGCCTAAGGAATGAGTGGTGGAAGTGGTGAAACCTGTGGGGCACTTGCACTTTGAGTGGTTAAGCTTGAAGCACAAGGGGCAAGTGGCGCAGCTGTTTCTGATGTGTACCCAGAACAGGTGATCAGGGGTGAATCTGATAACAGTGTGGGGGGAATCATGAGACGGGTATTATGATGAAATTGGGTGGATTGTTGCAAAGACACGTGGCCCATCCAGATGATCTACCCCATTTGGAACCATGAACTTTAACAAGGGGTCTGCGCCATAAAATGCTAAACTTCTGTGAGCTCATGGCAGAGACGTTTTGGGAAAAGATGGGAGGGCAACTCAGCAAACTGGACCACCAAAGTGGCTTCATCTGGGAGCCAGGTTTGAACAGTGGGAATGGGGATTTTGTAAAAATGATTTGAAGCTTGTCTGCTGCTGCATTGGCTTCTAAAAGGAAGTCAAGGTCAAAGTACCCCTTAAAGGGGCGGAAGTCAATAAAGCCAGTAAGTTTAAAAACTGCTAAGGGCATCTCAATGATGGCCATGCTCACATATGGGAAGAGATTCCCATATTTGACCTGGAGGCTAAAATGCAAATTGCCTCATGGGAGCACCGCCTGGGAGCTTGCAAGGTGGTGGGCTAAGCCCTGAGGAGGGACATAACGCCTGGTAGCGTTGGGAGAGCTAGAAGAGCCAGCCCAGGAACACTTCTGGCAGTGGTCAAAACACACCACAGGCAGCGCACCACCGCCCCATGCTGGGGCAGTGGGCGTCAAAACCATCAACATCTTAATTTTTGTGCTTGTTCAAGCAGCTGTGTTTTGTATTTTTTTAAATCCAAATTTGGCTTTGATTATAGATATTGAAGCAAAAGAAAGACCACCAAGCTTTTAGATTGTATTAATACTAAGCAGTGACATATTTTTAGGGTTCTTTTTTGACCTTATCACCGCAACTAATAAAAAAACTAATAATAATCAATCTTTTTTAAATTCAAAAGTTATTAATTTTGGAGATAAGTGGTCTACAAAATCCCCTGAACCAAATATTCTGACATTAGAGAATATAACTTCTCCTGCGGGGTTTTGTTGAAATTTAGGTGCAAAATTTACAAGAGAGCATAACAAAAGCCTTAAAAAACCAACATTTGCACCAGTAATTGTTAAATTATGACAGTACGTTAAATTTGCTGGGAAAACGGGGCTTTAAATCCCAATGGTTTACCATGGTAACAAATTAGACAAATCTAATTGCAGTTAATCACTCAAGTGTGAGCATACTCAAGCCATATTACCACAAAGGATGGTGGTCTGTGTTTATCCGTTTGATTAAGCAGTGCATTGGTCAATGAAAAAAGATACAACCACTGTTTATAATCAGTGTTTTGAGACCAACCTTCTTTTCTAGTTATCTTGATTTTAATAAAAACTATTTTTGTTTTAGCTTTTCAGATGGTCCCTTGGTCTGACCTCTTTGCAGACTTCCTCAGAAGGTCTCTAAGAAAATAGTTATGTTCTTTTGTTTAAAGTAATGATGGACTCTGGTTCACACCTGGGAAAGCCTGGCCCCCTCCTGATCGAGGCTAAAGAACCCTGACACTAATTTTCACTTGATGATGGACTCCTCCCTGGGATCCAACCAAATTCTGGCATTTTTTAAGATATCTAGTTACTTATGCGCTTCTTTACACCAAGTCCTTGGGTCTCCTGTACATTGGCACCTTTTTATGTGCCATATAATTTTTCTACTAGCGTCTAGTTCCCTGGTTGTGAGGCTGTGAATTCCGCACCACCTTTCAAAGAATTAGTGAAATACAGATACTCACCTGACACAAAGCTCCTCAGCTTTTTCAATGGTTACCAACAAACCAGCAAGTGCGTGATAATTTAATTTTATCCTACTGCAAACAAGGCATTCTTTGATAAGATAGAAAACCTGTACTGAAATTTCCTTCCAGTTATATGTGTGGAGGATAAGATCCAGGGTTTTTGCTTTACCAGGATGCCCTATAGTTATTCCAGCATGATGCTTCTTGATTATCTCCAGGAATGAAGTATTATGGGGAACCCATAAGCATCTCTGGAGTCATACCATATTGTCTTTAGCAAGGTACCCCTTAATTAGTCTTCCTGGTTCAACTAGATTTGGAAAGAATTATACTATACTCTGAGAACACAGGTTGGGACAGGGCCACCCGTCTGAACATCCTATATCCCTCCAGGTTCCTCAAAAAAAGTTAGGCCTGGGGAACTACTGACTTCAGATGGCTTATTAGACATAATTTTACCGGGGAGATCATCAAATGAGTCTATGAAGCTCCAACAGCTTGTAATTCAGATGCTAATGCAGGATTTCGACTCAAGGCATCTCTAAACCAATCTCCTTGCCTTTTGTAAACTCATATTAGAATGCAACTGTGCTAGGGTCTTGCTGGGTGGCCAGGGGGAAATCACTGGTAGCATGATATTCTGAAGCAGGACTTCGAAGTTCATGGCTCTGGACAGGACTTTGGCCATTGGAACCAAATAAGAACTTAAATATAAATAAGATAACTAATAAATTCCGCTGGAAAAGTACTTTATTTAAAATGCAATACTATTTTTAGTACTTTTGAAAATTGGGGATTCTGATTACTGGAAATTTACAAAGAGTGATTCATGATTCCTAAGTGATTTAACCATCTTGTCCCACCTGTAATGTCAGCTGAGCTTCTTTTTCCCCTGGTAGTATTTTCATAGCATAGTTGAATTAATAGATAACGGGATTGAGTTAGGGAAGGAGATTCCTTGAAAAAGTGCAGTGGAAAGAGAAAGCTTTTGGTGTGCATGGTTTTCTTTGATCAAGGCGGCAGGTTTCAGAGATCTTCAAAATTGGCAAAACCTTTTTTGAATAAATTGGAGGATTTAGAAAGGATTTAGGATTATTTTAGATGATTGAAAAAAATATAATAAATGTTAACCAAATTTGGAGTAGCTTAAGTTTCACCCAAATTTGAATTCTAAATTGCTGACATGAATTTGAACCGTAATATGGGATTTTCTAAAACATTTGAGCATCTCTTAAGTCAGGTTCTGTGTAATGGTATCTATTAGTCTTCTCCCAAGACAAGGCTTCAAACTTGCAGAGGATGAATCACAACAGAGCCCCCCTCAAGCCTTGTAAAGGGGAGTAAAGATTGGTCCCTGCAGGAATGAATGACAAAATTAATGTCAAGGTATTTGCAATATATTTTTGGTATTAATTGACTGATGCATTTTGTTTCAAAAGGTGACATATTCAAAGCTGAAGGCATCTGGCGTGACATTGTAAGAGGTTCGAGCTTGAAATTTGAGATCAGTGGACTTGAGCTTGGAGGTGGATAAAATCTTGTTCTTTATGGAGTGGTGGTTCGTCTTGGTGCAATCTGTGAGGCACAGATTGTCTGATCTGACAACCTTGTTTCCAACTTTGGAAACAAATCCCAATTCAGGTGAATGCTCAGTGGGTGGTGCTTTGCTGGTTAAGACAACAGTTTGTTTTTTGAGGTAGGTTTTACTTTTAATATTAATAATTAAATCATTGGCTTTAGATTGCAGGTCACTTGAATAATTTTAGGGCCATGTTTCGTCAGTACTGGCGTTATTCCAGTCTGAGAGCTAACCAGGTAAGCTTGATAATTTCTTTTGCTAATATCTGGCCCAATCTTTGGAGGAGAGCAATTGGAATTAATTAAGAAAAGGTAAGTCCCAGTCAATTTGTCCAGCGCTTTGGGAGCTATGAAGAACTAATTGTTCTCAAGGCATCCATGGGTTATTGAGGTTTATTGTTATTGGTGAGTTTAAATATTGGTTCTTACTTATCTACATCTGATTGGTTTAATAGTTCAGTCGATCCTCATTGGCCCAATTTGTTTTTTCATTTGTTTTTTTGGGTCCAAACAGCCAATGAGCTTTATGTCCATTTTCTGATCTGAAGCAGCAGAGTGGGAAATGACATCAAAATATGGGATTTGTTTTTGGTTACAAAATAAATATCATTGTTGGTATTTAAATCATTTTGTTTTTATTGAATTCTGAGCACTGTAGATTGTTTTGATCTTTTTCCTTTGATTGAAGGATTAAAATTAGACTAGCTAGATTATCCTTATTTTTGTTTAAATCTTAGAAAAGAGTTGCAGAATTGCATTTTGCAACTGGAAAGGTATCATAGAGGCCAGGTGTTTTTCCCTATGTAATACTTTACAAGTGTCTTCTTAGTTAAAGTCCATACTTCCTTGTAGTGCTTTGCTTCTTTCTCAAAAATAAAGTATTGCTTTTTTGAATCTCTTCACATTATGATGTTGGCTATATTGCTTTTTGACATCTGTTTCAAAATAGAAGGCATATATAGTAAGTTGAGCAAGGATTAAGTTGACTAAGTGCTTTGAGAATGTACAAGTTCTCTTGTTCAAAATACTCAGTGATCTTCTTGGTAAAATTGCTTCCCACAGTTACTGCATCTTACTATTACATAGGAGGTAGGCCAGAAGATCAGAATTGAAGTGCTAGCTGTAGTTTGATTATTCTCATATATTTTTGAGGCTATGTCCTCTTGGTGTGACTCAAAAGCTACCTGGAAGAGAGCATCATCTTATTTGGGCGTCCAGGGGGAAATCACTAGTGGCATGAGATTCTAAGGGCAGGGCTTGGAAGTTTATGGCTCTGGACGAGACTTTGATCATTAAAATAAAAAATAAGAACTTGAATTCTAAGATAACTAAAAAATCACTAGGAATGTATTTTATTGAAAGTAAATCAGCAACAATTAAAGTAGTGTTAAAATAAAAGGGGATTCCTGATTCCTGGGAATTTATGAAGAGTGATTCTTAGTTCCTAATTAATTTTGTACATTCCGGCTTCCTGTAAAATCAAATAAGCTTCTTGATCCCCTGGTATTAATTTCATAGTATTAGCTAAATTGGTAGTTAATGGAATCGAGTTGGGCATGGAGTCACTGAAAAAGTGTGTGCAAAAATAAAGGTTTTTCAACGTGCATGGTTTTCTTTGATTAAAACGGCGTATTTCAGTGATATTTGAATGGAAAAACCTTTGTTGGATGAATTGTTGGGTTCAGAAATGATTTGGAATTAGGCAAAGTTTTGAAAATAAAAATATGCTAATTGTAATCAAATTTAGATTAAATCAAGTAATACTCCAGATAAAAACTCTAGATTGCTGACATGGAATCAAACCTTAATTTGGGATTTATTGAACCATTTGAGCATCCCTGAAGTCAAGTCTCATATAATGGTATCTGTTAATCTTCTCTCAGGGACAAGGCTTCCACATTGCAGAGGGAGAATCCCAACAGGTCTCATGTTACTGAGATTGTCACAGGGTAAGACATGAGGGTTGCAGTAGTACAACAGCATTTAATGGTTATTATGCACTTGGAATGACTTGGTAGAACCATGTTAATGATGGCGCTAGTAAGTTAATGGTTTCACCAAAGCCAAAAGTTCCTTGTCATAAACACTGTAAATTTAACTAAGGCATGGATATTTTTCAGTAAAAACTCCAACAGGATGCTCAACTCCATCTTGTACCACTTGGAGCAAAGAAACAGCAATAGCAGTAGCAAAATGGGAATTTTCACTAGTCACTACAAACTTCATGTCAGGATCCACATGAAGTACTGAAGTGGAGAGCAAAGTGCACTTCTAGCCTGGAAGGCATCCTCCACTGCAGATGACCCTTGAAGATTTTTTTGCTCCACTGACCTTATACAAAAGTGCTGTAACTTATAAAAAATTGACATGAACTTAATCAGTAAGGTGCAAGTCCACAAGAAGCTTTTCAATTTATAATTCAAGGCTGGCATGGGCTAATCACGAATTTCCTTCTCCTTGCCTGGAGTGATCATATGGGCTTTGTCAAAATGATGTTGCCTCAGAATGTCACCTAGTATTAAAAAATTACACTTAATATGTGGAGTCAAGTTCGCTGCTCTCAAATTTATTATTTGCCACATTTGAATCACATGTGTGCTTGATCATGAGAGAAACCCAGTATGTTGTCTCTATAGACAACTGCACATATACTTAATAGCTCTCCCAAAGTAGCATCAATATGACGTTAAAAAACTGCTGGTGCATTTTCAAGACCGAAAAGGCATGGCCTAAAATTAGAAAATCTCCTTTCTGGTCCAGAATGCAGGGAGCCATTCCTGCCTCTTTTTAATGCGTATCTGGATAAAAGCATTTATGAAATCCAGTTTAAATAAGACTGTACCCTTCTTCACATAGTGGGTTGTTGTAATCAGTGCTTAGGCGTCATACTACAACTGCACAGGTCAGTACTTTTGGTAATAAGCTAAGGAAAACTGTATGGAGACAGTAGCCCTAAAGAATAAGATAACTAAATTATCCTTAAAGGTTCTTTTATCAGACAGTTAGTATTTTAGCTAGGTGAAAAGAAAGATCCCCTTAATATTCCATTGCCATCATAAAAGTAAACAATAGATTATCAAACAGAGAATATTTATTATAGAAATTGGTAGACATCATTGTCTTGTATTTTTAGGGACAAAACCCTTGATTATTTTATGCTGGTGGGGCAAGGGAGAAAATATAATAAAAAAGGGGATTCAATTTATGATGCTGGAAAGCCTCTTAAATTGATTGTCAGTGTATGTGTGATATTGCCAGCGGTGTGCTAAGAGTTTGATTCTTGGTCACTATTCTTATAATGGGCAGAGTAATTCATAATAAACTGATTTAATCAATTACTAACTACACAAAAGTGAAGGTGCATGAGCAAGGTAATCCGCCGTAACATAATTGGAAAGATAGACTGTGGCATCAAGCCATTAATTATAAATTAATTCAACAGATCAGTATCATCTTCAAGGCCTAAGAGACTAAAACACTTAGTTAAATACAGATCTAAGTAAAGTAAAAATAGTGGGATGGTTGGTCAGACTAAATCGCACTTCCCCCACTTGACTATACAATCAAGTACAGAAATAATTGGGGGCTAGATGGTAACTAGAATGAGGAGGCCACTAGGCCAGGCAGCACATAAAATAAACTATATCTGATGCTTTTAAATGTGCACAGAGCAAGTTCAGTTATTCTGTAAATACACCCTCAATTTCTCCCAGGTGTGGATAGATGACATTAGAGGCAACGACAGGATCCTTTTTCAAATGGCGGATTGGTGGATGATCTTACCATACACCCTTATGGGAGATGCAAAGTAATATCTATCCCAATGAGGGCTTAAAGCCTTGGTTTAGTACACCTTTTTCCAGCGTGGGGTGTTATCATGCTGGATTTTGCAATCCGTTGTGGGAAGTTTAGGGTATTTTTCACCCTTTATAATATACAATGGGAATAACTCCCTCACTTGACTCAACCTTCAAAATTAAGGAAGGTTGCAAGGTGGCTCAAGCTGAGCGTTAGATTCAGCTTCTTCCAGCACTAGAATCCGCGTAGTCACAGTATGCACATGGTCACTTAATATATGATCTAATTCTGATGAAAAATCTGGCGTCTCCTCATTTGGCATAAGCAGTGAAATCTTGAAAAGAGTCATTAATTTCTCAATAACTGTGCCCATCAGGCCAAGTTCATAATCAGGTGATTACTGGGTATAATAAAAAAGGGACTTGTTGTTCTTCTACTTTCAGTGTATTGTCCTCAAAGTTAGCCTTCAGACCATATTTCCTCATAAAAGAGGCATATATAAATAGCTCAAAATAATATAGGGTAAAATAATGGTTGGAGAAGACAACTTTTTTAGTGCCAAACCCCAATGGCAATGAGCTATATTCTCCTATTAAAGTAGTTTCACTAAATCTCGAGGTCCCATATTCTTTATAGTGGTCAATATCAGGTTCAATCTCTAGTCTTATCATTATTTTAAAGAAACGATTTTGATGAGGGATCCACTGTCCATGATTTCCTGAACAGGTGGTTGTACATGCTAATATTCGCATAAGGAACCTCAGTGTGATTATCTGGGCCAGTGTTTAAATGTCAAGTTTATCTGCTTGACTTTAGTATAATTAAATAAATCATTAGTTGCCTCAGGCCATGGATCTGTAGCAACCTCAGTGTTTAGATTCGCAGGGGATATTTTCCCTATGTGGGTGCATTCTGTTAATTTAGGTCATTATCTGGGATTAGCGAATTTTTGGTGGATGTAGAATATCACTGTTTTTCTCCACCCAAGCTTTTCCCAAATCCATGCTTGGGGTTGCAGTCAGTAAATAAATATTTGACTCTTTTTTAAAAGGACTTGGTATTGGGAGCGCTGAAAATAAGGGCGCAGCGCCAGAGGTATTTACCATCTCAGTGATGATGGTATTTGAATTCAAAATGGGTAGCATGGTCAGATAAAATACTATGTGAGGCTTGCAGGTGTAACGGAAAGTGACCTGAGCGTCATAATGACTCAGACTTAGGTCCCATAACACTTGAACCTAATAGTAAATTGATCTGCAAATGCTAAAACTTTCTCGCCAACCTTAAAGTTAATTGTTAGAAATGTGTTTTTTCATCCTATCTTCCTTTCTGCTCCGCCAAACTCATCAATATTAATTATTTTGGTGTTCAGGTAAGACATGTCAACTTCTATTATTTTTGGCAACACTAAATCCTGTTTAGGAATCCAGTAAATTCATCATTGTAACCAGTTTAGTAAAATCATAAGTATTTCCCATCATAAACCTCAAATAACCATACAACGGTATGGATAATTACATGCCTATCAAATTTGGGGAAGTTGACTGGGTTGACTGAAGAAAAAAGATCAAAAGTAACTGGAGGGTCAGAGTTAATGGAAGGGCCAGCTGACATGGCAGGGTTGATGGTAGCAGCTGACAAAGGTACAGAAGTTAAAATGTTGGGTACTGTAGCCACAGATTTCTACCTGGAATCATCAGAATTGAAATCTGATAAATATGTTTGGCATTGCACATATCTGAGCTTATGCATAGTGCACCTAAGATCTTGGCGGAGTTGCTTTACTACACTAGTAAAGTGTTGCTGTTCCACCATAAATTTATTTTCAGGCTTCTCCTGCTTCTGGATAAATTTAATCAGCCAAGAATTTGAATCCTTGATTTCCTGCCCTTGATATTAGACCAGGCGGCATAAGGGTCTTATATCTAAAGACTTAAAGTAATAGCAGAAACCGCTTCTATTGCTGGTTCATTTTGAAACAACGCTTCAGATAACTAGGCCGCAAGGCTTGTACTCAACTAATCATCCTCATAATCTGGCTCCTCATAAAGAATAAACAGCCGGTCGCTTTGACAATCATAATCATAGTATGACATGTAGTGTTTTTTATAGAAAGAAAGGGTCTTAATAGTAGCCCCTGTAGTGAGTACATATTGTTTTAATTGGCGCTTAGGCGTTAAACTACAACTGCACAGGTCTGTACTTTTGGTAATAAACTAAGGGAGACTGTATGGAGACAGTAGCCCTAAAAACAGAAGTTAACTAAATTTTGTCAAAGTTTCTTTTATTAACCAACTAAAATTTTGCTAGGTGAAATTAAAAAGATAACCTTAATTTTCCATTCCATCATTTTAAAGTATACAGTAG
Organism: Massospora cicadina; assembly: GCA_022478985.1. NCBI lineage: Eukaryota > Fungi > Entomophthoromycota > Entomophthoromycetes > Entomophthorales > Entomophthoraceae > Massospora > Massospora cicadina. The sequence goes on from JAKSZP010012354.1 coordinate 36,545, forward strand.
TTTACCAACGCAGTGCATAGTTGTTCTGGAAAATGTTAGACATCATTGGCTAGATTTTTGGGGACAAAATCCTTGATGATTGTTTTATTATGGCATGGCAAGGGAGAAAATATAAAAAAAAGGGGAGTTATTTATGTTGCCAGAAAGCCATATAAATAATTAGTCAGTGACTTGAGGGAGTTAATAGCGGGGTTTTAGGTATTTGATCCTCAGTCACTATTCTTATGTGGGTCAGAGTTAATTTAATTGTAATTTGATCCAATTGATTATTAACTACATACAAAAATTGTAGGAGCGTGGGCAATTAAGCTGACATAAACTTAATTTGATGGATAGACAGTGGCATTGAGACAATCCATCATAAAATTAATTCAACAGATCAATATGGCATCAAGGCCTGAGAGATCAAACCCCTTACTATAAATACAGATTTAATTAAAGTAAAATAATGTAAAGGTTGGTCAGACCAAATTGCAACATGGGTAATTCGTGCCTCCAAGTGAATGGGATGCATATTGGGGTTGATGACATTATTAAAGCTACCATAATCTACACATGGGTGTAGAGTGCCATTCGCCTTTTCCAAAAAAGTAGTGGTGAGCATACAGGAGACATAAACTGAAAATGGCTCCTCTTGCAAGCTGCTCTGTAGCTCAAATATCTAATGATGCCTCTTCCTTCATAATCAAAGGAGAGATGGGGGAGAAAATGCAAACCAGGTCAACTGAGAGTTTAAAATCACAACCAAACTTCAAATGATCAGGTAGGAATTATAGGAAGCCTCATCAAATTGAGACTTTAGCCACTAAAACAAATTGTAGTAGAGCTTCAGAAGTGGGCTTCAGCAGAGGCGCAAGACTAAGCTTATGTACAATGGTCCACTGCGTTAAGGCGCTCAGAGTGCTTAAGTCAGACAAAGGGATTAAAATTTTGAATACTTATCCTGGAAAACGTCAAGATATTGGCTTTTAAATTAGTTTTGATATCAAATTTTCACCACCAGACCACTACCAAAGTAATTGGAGACCGCAGATTTTTGACTGCCAAGAAGTGTTCAACTAAGTGGACCATGTCAAAAAATAATTATAAGACTTTGAACTTATAGCGTGGGAATACCCTGGGAAGCAGCTGCCCTAACATATAATCCAGTAAGTAGCACTATATAAAATAATTGGGTAAATCATGATCAATAAAGTTCACATAGGCATTGGTTACATTATAGTAGTTGTCTTAAACTTCTCTAAAGGGAAGAAAAAGTAGCAGAAAGCAAGAATATCCAGAATATTCATTATTGAATGCATATAATGCTGCTAAACCAAAGATGGGATCAACTTCAGGCATTCTAACGCTCCCAGGATGTGTCTTCATGTCTAAAAAGGGAGTTTGATAGTTTGCTAAACTTATGACTGATGGGACATACCTAACATCTTTTGCAAAAGCACAACTATTAGCATAACTTTTTTAAAAGATTTGTTAATACCTCCTAAGTGCAGCAAATTTTTTCTAGGGTCAACTAAGTATTATCAGTAGTGATTTGATATAAATAGATATTGCCTAAGAACAGCCTCCACAAGAGTTCATAAGTGGTTCAATTGTATATATATAGATTCCATTAAAAATAGCGTTTTTGTGTTGATGAGGAACCATACCTGACTAGATAGGCGTCTGTTCAGTACCATTCATCACCCATTATAGAAATACTACCTTCCGCTAATAATTCACATTGTTCTTGGTAATGAAGTATTCCAGATGGGATGGTTATCAGATTTAGTGTTAATTAAAATTGGTGGGCTAGACCCCTGCTGACTCTTGGTTTTCCCAAGAGCAAAAGCGTGGCACTAGAAAGAGCTGCCATTTTTACAGAAAATTAGGTCTTCCAAGGCCGTTATTTATAGGGGTGGTCAAGGAGAAACATCCCTGGCTAAATGGCTTAACATCTAATTAAACTTTTGGGGCTAGACTCATGCCAACTCTCGAGTATCCCTAAGAGTGAAGGCCTGACAATGGAAGGAATCACCATTTTTGAAACTAAAAATGACATTTTGGGGAGGGGTATTTATAGGGGTAACTATGATGAACCATTATCGCCTAAATTGACTGAAACATTAATAAAAACTGGGGCTAAAAACCCACCGATCATCAAGATCTACTGAGAAAGAAGGTATGGAAGCAAAATAAGACTCATTTTCAAAGGAGATTAGGTGCTTCCAAGGATGGTTTATGGGCTTCCACTGTTAAAACATTTATGGCTAAACACTCAGACTACCCCTCTATTGGTGCAGGGAAATTACTCAGAAGAGCACAAGTTGCATGTTCAGATATGGCAGGTGGAGCTCACCATAGCCAAGGGTGAATATTTACTCTTTACGCTTTTCAGGGAAATGAAATTTTGATACATTAAGCTAAAGTAAGCATGGACCATACCACAAGATACTTATGAATAAGACCTCCACAAATACCACAATTTACTGGACGCCAAGAACCCAAGGAAGGATTAGAAGTAAGGGAAAGAGGGTGGCCCAAATTTCAGAAGGCGTTCCAAACTTTTTACTACCTCCCAAAACCCTGACCAGTTTACAAAAACCATATACACTAATTACAAAGCACTTTATGAAAACTGACGCAGCAACTCAACATCAAGATAGGGTGAGTGATGGCTGCTTATGTTAGAATAGATTGAAGCTCTAGAATGAACAGAAGCCTGTCCAGCAGGGCCAAAAGGGTCCAAAATTTAAGCACATGCAGGAAGGGAACACATCCTCCTGCAAGCAGTAAAAAAGAAACGTCATTCTGGGCCACCACCAAAATAAACAATAACGCCATGGTTAGAAGCATTGGAACCACTGTGCACAGCCAACGCACTCCATCACCACTATGAGAAATTACCACACATATTATATTCCCACAATTATAATAAAATTGTTAGTCATCTAATTCGAGGAAAGTTTATAACTATCCAAGAAAAACTATTAAATTCCATGTAGATGCACCAAGTACAGTGCCTACACCTTCTGAGCTTATAAAGTAAACCTAAGATACCACCATAAGGAGGTATACCATGATGCCAGAAAAAGTAACGTAGGGTAGTTAAATATATAAAACCTTTAATGTAAGTGATAGAGATGACAACAGAGAGATTGGTCAGAGAGACATTATCTTTAAGGAAGATTGGCCAATGGTTTAGGTTGATTTAGTAGAGATTGAAATCAATTTAAACCAATAAAACAATACTACCATCCTTGATAGTTTTATACATTGAGTATGTGTGAGCTCAAGTTTTTATAACAGCTGCATTTTACTATCTTTGGTAATATTAAGCATAGTAAACAATTCAGAGCCCCGTTTGGAGCACAGACATAATGACCATCCTCCTTTAAAATGAATTGTGACTTTTAGGACCGTGATGTAACAATACAGACCTCATCAAGTGATTTTTTAATAAATCTGAGCCTGCTTGGAATTGACCAAGCGTTTATCCACAGTGTAACTGAGGTCAGGGAGGGCTGCCAACTTGACACCTTAGGCCTTGCTTATTCCATTCTTGTCCTTTCTATCTACTCCAAAAATGATGCCATGGTACATGACAGAAGGTTTATATTAAATTATATTTTTTTAGTACTAGATGAATTATATTTTAGTTTTAGGATAGGGAGGGGAGTTTAGATAAAATTAATTTTAATTGGTGCTATAAAATGTTAGAGTTGATGCTTACTAAATAAGTTTTTAGACAAACAAAATTGAAAAAGTTTTGCAAATTAAGATTGATGAGCTTAGATGTCAGAATTCTTACTGTGACCCTCAGATTGAACTGGGATACCACTCAATATGAACTAGGATGTGGATCAATCACAGAGCACATTCCTGTCATGATAAGAGCTGATTTAAAGTAGATTGGCCATACAATTTGGGTGTAAATTTCTAGTAAATGGCCCAGAATGCCAAGGGTTCAGCTTAACTATAGACTTGGTGGTGGGATTTTCTTGGGGTTAAGCGGATAGCAAATTGCTTTATTTTACATACCTAAAGCCCCTATTACAAGCCATAAGGCTGCAATGGGGGCAACTGCAGGTCTTACTGGGTCATTTCCCATGGGCGGGGAGGTAGGGAGAGCGAAAGACCCTCCAAGTTTTTCAGCCATTGACAATTGCATATAATGTATCAAAGAAATATGAGGACGTAGGTTGAGCATATTGCACCAAATCAGTGGTAGATCGGCAGAGAATTTTAATGTAGAAGGTGTACATGGTGTTCATGATGGATCATCAGAAAGTATCAAAATCATATAGGATTGGAAATTTAGTTGAAAAATGAAGTATTGTTATATCAAGGATTGCAACGCCCACTTAGTGAACGGTGTTGTTAATTTCTGGATGATGTTGTGCATTATTGGATGACTTTGACACAAAAGAAGATCAGAGGTGGAGGGCATATTCCACTGTAAAAGAATTAGGAAGTAGTTTTTCAATTGAATGGAAAGTAAATTAGTAAAATAAAACTAAAAGCCCATCCTAATAAGGGTGGTTATCTTTATAGTAGGGGCAGGGAGAGAATTAAAAAAGTGCTTAGGAACTGGCTGCACCTGTCTTTATGGAGAAATTGCTAAATGGGTAGGTTGGAAAGAGAGCAGGGAGTTGGAGAGAGGCTTCAATGGGTTCAGATTAAATAATATGTTTTTGATAGCGCTAGATCCAGATCAGATGAAAATCCAAAGGAATACTACGACTTTGGACAGGTAAATACAAACTGATGAATCATTACCACCAGTTTATTGAAAACCCATACATTGAGGAAATTGATTGAGCAAACATAAGTAGTAAATTGGATGATCTGAGGTTTTGATATACTACTTGGACTACTATCAATAACTCAATTTAAATTATTAGGCATACTGGGGCTCAAAAGGGGTGTTGGGAGGAGTAAGCAATTTTTAAGTATTTTCAGTGACCAGGCCATGATTTTGATGTGCCTTAAGGTCATGCTGGCGGCCCCTATACTGGATACCTCCTTGAATACCCCTTTAAACATTTTAATAAAGTTGAAGAGGAATAGGGTAAAGAGGAAGGATCCTTGGAGGCTAGGGCAATAACTCATCACCCATCTACCACATGAGCTAGATCACTTATCTGAGATAGGGCTCTAGTGTGCTTGATCCCTTTATTATCCTGTGAAAGTACTACAAGTGATCCAGATGGATGGACTGGTTATTGGTATAACAGCTCTCTAGAAAATATTGATAATCTAGTGCATACATTGGACAAAAGCTGGGTCGTTTCCACTCTGTTACCCCGGCCTCAAAAGTCAACAAGGAGGCTGGTCACTAAATGGAGGAAGTAAAGAGAACTGAAATGGGATTTGAACAGCACTTGATATAGCCAGATCAACAGGATAGCAATAACATAGGTATGTCTCTCTGAGAAAGAGTTATCATGCTATAAAATTAACCAACCATATCATAATGTAAGGTGGATTTTAAATCAAATTCTTTTGACTGTGGGAAATCAGATAGTGAAAAAATTGATAGGATTTTGATTATTTTGGCCAATAACTCCTATAAACTTATTACTTGCACAGGTTTGGGTTTTGTGAAATTCTTCCACGTTGTATAATAGTTAATATAATTGGTTGATACTAGTATGATGACTATTTTCCGTAGTTGAATGGAAGTATTAGATTTTGGCTCAACGCTCAGACAGTATTTCCTCTCAAAATACTTGTGATGTCTTTAAAATAGGGATTCGTTCCCTCATGCTGTATAGTCTGATCTTCTCTTAGACTTCCGTTTATGGTTTCTCTGGTTTGACACACAGTTAGCAGAAATCCCCAATTTGATTCCATTTTTTCTCTGGATCCCCGCTCAGATCCTTACTCTTTTCTTTAGAGTCTACCAATTATCACACATAGCAATAATATCCCTGAGAAAGAATAGAATATATGGATGCTGATAAAGTTTACTAAGCTGAGACTTAAGTAAAAGTGATATGTATATCTGGTAAATTCTATATTTCTATATACTGTATACTGTGTTTTTATTAGTGATTTATAGGGAATTTATAGTGGGGGATTTGTTGCCCAACCGTCGGTTGACACCTCCTCAATGAAACGGCAGCCATTGCCATTGAATCACACATCCTCGTCTCAGCAGTGATGGTCTTCCCCATCCTGCTAGGATTCCGTCAAGGGACATCTTTGAGGCCTAAAATGGAAAGAGTCAGAAAAAGTGTCCCTAACATTTTCCTCTTAATCCAATTAAACTAACCATATTTGGCAAGCGGCCTGCTTAGGTAATGTAACTTGTTACCCTTTAAGGCAGATCATGAACTAACTGATCAATTCACTAGTTGCAGATGGCATTACTTGCCTCGAAGATTACTCTTTAAATTCCCAATTGTTTATTGATGAAACCTGACTGATCTCAATCAGTACACCTGATAGTTAATCAACTTTCAGATGCCCCTATTTTGTCAGCAACTCTGCCAGACAAGACAATAAGCATTAATCCCGATAAATTCCCAAATGATCTGACCTGGTGAATAACCTAAAATCCCCCCGGACATAGTTACCCCAAAATCAGGGTCAACCAATTCCCAATTCACCTCACATTATGAATTATCCCCTAGCAATTCCTGGTAATATAACTGGCTGGGAATATGGGCAAAAATCCCAACACATCCCCCTCTTGCCTAGATTTCCAGTAGAAAAGGACCAGGGCAGGAGAACACCACTTCAGACACTCAGTTCAATACTTGATTTTCTCAAGTGGAGTATGATCATCATTACTCAACGCTACTAGGGATAGCCTTCAGCATGCAGCTCTCTTCTTCTTCCTCCTTGCTACTGCCTACTCAGAGAGTGGTCCTCATGATCTTCTGTTGTGCCAGGCTGATCGATTTACTCATGACAATAATAATCCTGAAATCCAGTTTTCCCCCATCAGGGCATATGACCCGCTGTCATATTCAGGATTCTTAGTCCAGCGTCCTCAATTTCCTGATTTTCTCCTTGTCCTCTACAGGTGACTCTTGGCATCAATTTTTGTTTTGTAGCCGAATTTAGAATGCTCATGTATGTTCACCCTTGTTATTTTTCTCATTACCTCTTGGCTAATATCATTCTTAATTCTTCTCTAAAGAGCTTATCCCATTAATTTTGAGATTAATTTCTTCAAAATTGGGGATTAATTGATTTTAGAGTGCATAAAGTCAACTATCATATAAGTCTAAAATCCCCCTCTCATCCAGCTCATATGTCAAATTCTGATTCTCAGTACCAGCAGCTGATCAACAGTTTGTCTGATCAAAATCTTTGGCTCTTCCAGCAGATGAGTCAGTCTGCACGATGGAACCTCTTCTACAGTCCTTCCAGGACTCATACTCATAGTCTGGGACCAGTGGCTAGTCCTTCTGTGGAATTACCAAAAGTGGTAACCAACCCTGCTGAAACCAGACTAGTGATCATCTCAAATGACTCGTGGCTGATCCTTCCTTTGCCGTTGATTCCAGAGTTAGATTTCAACACTCTCCTCATTTGACTCCTTTTGCAGATGCGCCTAATATCATTGTTGATCCTCCTGAAATAATGCCCTTCGCTCTTGATCATTCCTTCCTCGCTGGGTTGGACTTGCTTCTGGAGTTCCTCTTCCAGTTCAGTCAGTATTATAAGCCAGCTTTCTTGACCACAAAACTCACTATTGGCAACAGCGTATATTTTAAACTCCCCTACGCAGAATTAAGAGCCCAAGTAACCGAGTCTTTATCCATAGCTCTAAATTCTTTCAATCTTTAGAACATCCTAGATCAGGATATCGCAGCTTATGCTCTTTGCTTTGCTGGCAAAGTTCTTCAAAGCTGGCTCACAAATCTTCCAGCCTCTCCTGGCTTCCATCTTTCTTTCTGCTTCAGCTTCCAAGAAGCTTGTAGTCGTTGCTTGCAGGATGCCATTCACTCCTTGCATGTAATTCATCTCTGGAACGCCCCACCAGTATCTTCCACTGATGGCTTTAATAGGGGCATGATTCAGCAACCCCCATCTAGTATCCCTTGTTCGTTGCCAGCCCATATATGCAGTGTTCATGATGAAGCTCATCAGCAAGTACTCAAGACCAATCTTCCAGCTCCGGTACTATATTGGGATTATTAAGGGTTATTTGCTGACTTCCTCTTCCTATACTGTTGCTTCCATCCCCGCACTGGAGTATTGCGTTTGTCTTCTTCTGAAATCTTAATTTTCCTTCCCCTAGTCACTTTATCGCAGGGATCTGTATCCGCTCAACAAACTTGGTTTCATGTAAGTTTAGTCCTTGCTAGCATCCAATCTCTCATAGATTTTGATGGGTTTTCACTTCTACTGCGATCCATCCTCCCTCCCCAAGAGGTGACATAGGCGGAATTATCCCTGAATTGAGGATAATCAATAAACAAATGAAAATTATAAAAATATATAGGTTTTTTCTATGCAGTTTTAATAATTTTTTCCCAATATCTTTATCAATCTTTTATTTTTTTCTTCTTTTTTCCATGGGACTTGACCTTGTTTCACTTCAGCGGTCCATTTTTTATTTATTCACCCAAACTGGATCCTAGGTATCCTTAAACCTACCAGTTTTCTATGGTTCAGAGGTCCTTTTTTGGACTTGACCTAATTATTAGGACATAGCCAACTTAATAGTTCAGCGGTCCTTCAGGAACTCTTTTCTGTTATTTTTTCTACAGATCCATCGCTTTAAATACTTAGCATGGACTCAATTTACTACCCTTCCATCCAAGAGGTTCTTGATGGAGTAGACATCCGTCGCCATCTTGGAAATAATCTCAAAAACCTGACCACAACACATCCTATTTGTATCTTCTCCTGAAACCATGTGTATCACAATAGGCAACTCTTTCGCCTATTTGAAATTATGATAAGTCCAGTCAGTTCTTATTGTCTGTCATTTTCACTCGTATCCTTTTCTTCAAAGTTTTATCAAATGCTTGCAATTGCATTTCAATCAGGACATTCATCAATAGGTTCAGGTACTGCTCAGCACTCATCCCCAATGTTGGTTCCACCACCAGATATAAGATCGGCAGCAACATGGCCTTCCTACCATATAGCAATTTAAACATAGTTTTTCCTATTGCTGTATGATGATTAATAATGTAGTTGAACATCACTGAACTCAGGTACATTCCCCGCATAGAAGTTCTTCCTGCAACCAGCTTCCTCAGCGTCACGGCCAGTTTTCCATTAACTTGTTCCACCAGTCCTTTCACCTCCAGCCAGTAGGGTACAGACATGACTCCTAGATCTCACTATCCCATTTAACTATGGGATCACATGAGATGTGAAGTTTGTCCCATTGTCACTCAGCAGGACCTGCGGGCATCCATGTCAATATACTACTTGATCCAGTATATACTTTGCGCTACTGGTAGCATCTACTTTCACCAGGGCTTTATCTCAACCCATCTTTTCAGATGATCAATTGCAACTAATATGTACTTGACCCCTGTGATTATCATCAGCAGTCCCATCACGTCGATGGACACCTTATGTCAGGAAAATCCAGGGCAGACCAGTTGGTATCCAGTCATATTCTTATGTGGCTTGTGCAACTTGCACTCCACACAACAAGATAGATAGTCAGTGACATCATAGTTGATTGACTCCCAGTAGTACTGGCGAATATGGTTGGTCATTTTTCTCAGGCCTCCATGCCTGACAACCTTATGAGCAGCTTGAATGATAGCTGCTCTTTCCGATGTCTTTGGTAATAGTAACTGCTTCCCATTAATCATCTTAAACACTTGTCCATCCATAGTCTTGGTGTTTTCCATCATTTTTAAAGCGCACCTTGGATTTCTCAGGGCTCATTCCCAATTTCTCCATTGACCATTCTCTGGAATAGCTCATCCGCCTGCTGGTATACCATCTGGACCATTGGTAACCATGATAAGTCATCCACATTCTGATAAGAAGCCCAGCTTGGTGGACAATCTCATAATCGTAAGCCTGTAGCTTCAATGCCCATTGGGCCAGTCATCCTTCTGGTTCTCACAAATTGTGAACCCAACACAATGAGGAGTGGTCTGTTACCACTTTGAAGTGCATTCTTTGGATGTACACCTGAAATTTTTTTACAGGCGTAAATGGCCGCAAGGCATTTATGCACAGTTATGGTAAGATTCCTCTCAGCGGCTGAGAGCGTCTGTCTCACATACGCCATCGTATGTTCATCTACTTGGCTTAATATGGCACCAATCGCTGTCAACAAAGCATCAGTTTGTACAATAAATTCTCAATCGAAATTCAGATATTTCAAAATTAGAGAATCTATCATGTACTGGCGTAATTCATCGAAGGATTCCTGTGCTTCTTCATTTCATAAGAATCCTTTCTTCAGATCCTTCAACAGATGGAATAAGGGCATGGCAATTATGGCAAAATCCCAAATAAATCCTCTAAAGTATCCAACCATTCCAAGGAACACTTGTATATCTCAGACACTCTTTGGCACAGCCATTTGTTCTATGTCTTCAATCTTCTGGGCTTTCAGCTGCAGTCCTCTAGAGTTTATCACAAATCCCAGATATTCTAACTCTTTCTTGAAGAAGTGACACTTCAGCAGCTTAATCTTCAGGTTGGCCTCGGAAAGTCTCTTGAACACTTCCTCCAAGTGGTGTAAATGGTCAGTAAACGTCCTACTGAACACATTGATATCGTCCAAGTAGACCAGGATGCATGACAACTTCAAGTCATTTAGTATAGCGTCCATGGCCCTCTGGAACGTTCCAGGCCATTGCATAGTTTCTGGGGCATCCATTTTAGTTGATTAGCCCCTGCGTGGTAATAATCGCGCATTTTTCTTGGTCTTCTCTTGGCAAATCGATTTGCCAATATCTCAATATCAGATCCATCGTGAAGAAATACTTCGCTTCTCCCAATCATCTGGCACATCATCAATTATTAGTAGAGGAGATGAATCCTTCTTCATAATCTTATTCAGCTTCTGGTAATCGATCACCACCCAATTTAAGCCATCCTTTTTCTTCACAATAAGAATCAGACTCGCCCAGGGACATGACGACGGAACCAGAAGCCCATGCTTCACTAGTTTGCTGATTTTATCCTCCATTACTGCTTTGGCGGCTTATGATCATTGGATTAGTCTCATTCTGATTGGCAAATTTTCCCTGTGTCGACCTTGTGGATCACATCTTTTGCGCATCCCAAATCATATCCTTAGAAAATACTTCCTGATACTTTTTAACAATTTGAGAACCTCCTCTTGCTGTCCTTCCGTCAGATCAGCGAGTTGCTCTCTATCAACCAATAGGTTGATACTCTTGGTTACCCCATCCAGTAATCCCATCTCATCAAAGGTCTTAAAATCATGGAGTTTCCTCAGTTTGGCCGTTGGGATTAGTTGAACAAATGTTACAATCTAATTCTTCTCAATCTTTATCAGTTTTTCACTTAAATTTGCCAAGAGAACTCTAATTTCTCCATGGCTTGGGATATCATTCCAGGAGCCACCCAAGGCTCTACTCTGGACTTCTTCCAGGGGCTTCTGACCTCCCCATACAGTAGCTTTGGTATTTCTAATGTCAACCATATGTTAACTAGCATCGTAATCCCAGCAGTATGGTTTTCCATTCTTGATCCTCAATCGTATTCCCCAATTTTCTAGTATTTCTATTTCATTTCTTGTCACTTCCAGCCAACTAGTTGGTATTGAATCAGGACAATGCTGTTATTATATATCAAGTTGATGAAGTTATTTCTCCTACTCAATGGAGCTTTCCCATCCTTTTGATATACCAAAGATAACGTCTGACCCAATATGGTCAACGTATTATCCTCAAAGTTACATTTAACTCCGTAATTGCGTAGAAACTCCATTTAGATCAGAATGTCATAGTTTTGGTTGGCCAAAACTATTGCTGGCACAAATACCACCAATAATCTGAATCGAAGTGGCAAAGAGCTATATGCTCCACATGAGATGGTGGTATTTGGCCCAGCTGCCCCTTACTCCTTCTTGTGTTCCAAGTCAGGCGAGATCTTCATCCTCTTCAACAGCTTGGTTGAGACAATATTAATGGGCGCTCCGCTGTCAACAATCGCCCTCACCCATACTCCTTTCACTATTATATCTATATACATACACTCAGAGTATTGTAAGATAGTGTTTACTGAGTGTATAGTGGCGTTATTAGCTGGATTGAGATTTGTATGATCTGCGCTAAAAATCAGGAAACAATTTCTTTATCATGGTGAGGGGGATTGACAGGTTCACCTCATCTAATTGGACTTTGGTCAATTCTTCAGGATTATCTGCAGCTCAAATCTTGTCTACTAGTTGTTGGGTGTACAGCTGAGCAACTTAGGTGATTATCTCAAGGTCAATCTCCTTTGCCCCAGATCTAGTTACCGCAATCACGTCCAAATTGACCACTTGATACAGTTGATCCTGTACATCTTCATCCATGAACATATCTCTGATGTCAATTTCCTCATGCATAATATCAGGAGGAACAGGCTTCTCCGAAGCTCTAGACTAATCCCCGTCTAGGCTTCAAGTCCTTTTCCCAACTCCTTTGTGGTTGCAGACTCTTTTGCTTGGACCACGTTGATTTTATCCTTTGGCTTCTTGCAATAGACAGAGAAATGTCCCTTTCCTCCGCATTGGTAACATACTTCATCTTATTTATTAATCCGTCTGAAGTCTTTGGGCTCATTCCCTGGCACGGTTCAATTGTTCATCTCTTTAGCACCCTCATTCCCCTTCTTGGGATTCGAGTTTCATACTGGGTTGAATTTGAAACTTCTTTTTGGGCTTTGAAAGTTGCTCCCAAGATTTTCAAATTGTCTACCATCTGAGAGGTAGTAAGTTCCATTGCAAACATGGAAGACATTATTTGGTGCAAATCACAGTAGGGCTGAAGGGCCGCTTGTAATGCAATTTTGGCATTGAAGTCATCCAGAACCTTCGCTCCAACCAGGATTTGCGATTCCTGGTAGAAACAATCAGCAAAGCTTGCTAAATGTTCATCTTTATGGAATTGGAGGCCCATAAACTCTTGTTTGCGCTTTGACATGCGCGTCAGGCTCAGAATTCCTTCATAATGGCTGCTTTGGCCTCTTCGTACAACCAGCTGTCCCCTCCAGATGGGGCAACACTAGCTTTTGACAATTGGTGTCTAGGCAATTCATCACCATCAATGCTTTTTGACAATCACCATATCCATACATGGTCATATCAGACAATTGGAAAAATGTAGGGGCGTTATCCCAATGGAAAGTTAGCAATTTTGTTATTGCCTTAAATTCCTCTGAGGTTTCTCTAGCCACCTCTCTAGGTTTGGCTACTTGGCTCACTTGAGGAGTGATTTTGGGCTTCATCTTCAAAATAGCAGCAAAATCAGGCGTCATGTTTCTTGGGGTATTTGACTTTACAATTATCATATGAGGAGTTCTTATTAGATTTTTACAGTTATGAAAATAGCATGGGTGGAACCAGCTACAAACAGAAGGTTTTTCATGTTCAGGAATGTATGAACAGAGAAAAACATGAGCTGTATATATATATATATGTTTTGACATCACCACTCTTAGGTTGAAGTCAAGAAAATCTTCTTTGCCAAGTTAAAGGCTCATAAGATGTCTAAATTACTAAGCAAAAGTTCCTCATCATGAGTATGGGAAAGGCCTGAGTCAGTTATGGACAATGCAAACCGGTATTACCTTAAGTTCTAACAGCCTTATAATAGAGCATTGGATCTAGTTAAAGCAAAGGCCATCTTGCTTAGTTCAATTAGATCACACCTGCAACTCCTGATGCATATGACCTAGGCTGAATAACCTATAAAATCCCTGAAGGCCATTTAGGAGGCCTTAATTGAAGTTAAAGACCCCTTGTTATAAATTAAACACTAGAACCATCAGCAAAGTCGCCCTGATCAAAATGCTTTTTTATTGCTCAGAGTTACAAGGATAAACCTAAAGATAAGGCTTACTAAATATTGAAACAGAAGTACATAAATTCTACAAAATCAAATGTAATAATTATCAGCAAAAAAGAAAAAGCTGAGAGATGTACTAAGCTAAATGAAATAATGAAGAGCCTAAAGAGGAGGTCACGGTATCAAGCAATTTTTCACAGACCACACTAAAGAAATTGATAAAGAGGAACTTGTTTGTGAGTTGAGTCAGGGTAATATTTTATTAGAGCCTATAGTAAAGTGGGTGTGCCACCTACCTCTGACTAAAATAAGCAAAGTTTTACAAATAGCAGTATTACTTTCTCAAGATTCCATGATAATTTGATCGTCAAAAGTATTTTAAATGGAAAGAGTCATGTTGGAACTACATTCAAGAAGAATCTAAATGAAGACCGTGAGTCACCCAGGACTTTCAAGGATCCATTATATCCTGAGCAGTTGGGATGATTCAGTAAGACAGTCAATGAATTTCTTACCATGGGCATGACTATTGAAAAGATCACTTATGATAGTATAAGTCACCATACACAAAGTCTAATTGTTAGTAGTAAGGGCACCAGTGCTTCAGTCAGTATTATGTCTTAAACGCTCATGAAGAGATTGAAATCTGCACCTGAAATTAACTATCAGGAAAAGTTTAAACTTCCAGGTCTGAGTCAAATAAAGCATTAGTAGCTTATTCCACATTACTCTTACAATTTGGATGCATTGTCTTGTCTACTCCGGCAGTGGTACTTGAGAACAACCATTATGATTTCCTCATAAAAATCAGTTTCTTAGTGAGTCTAGAAAGTTATTGACTTTAATTAGAGTTCAGTAAGTCTAATCAACTACCAGATGTCACTTGTTTTTAAGACAAGGAGAAGAGAGGAGCAAAAGAAGTGAGTTTGCCTAGTCAAATCTGATAATTCTATCTCATAGTCTTTTAAACACTGAAGATTGAGGGAACAAAGCAACTACCAATAGTATTAGAAGCAGAGTCTGTTTTCTCTTGTATACCAGTGAAGTGATGAACCTACTGACCCAAAAACATAAGGTTATACTGGTCAACATCAGTATTAGTATACCAGAACAAATGATGCTTGAGATAACTTAACTAAAGGATTAGAGACTAAGAAACTCACGTGATGCAAGGATTATACGATTCTACATACCAAGAAGTCAAAAGTCCTACTTTGTAACATTGTCAAATACCATGTTAAGATCAAAAAGGATCAAACCATAGCCAAAGTGATGATGTACTGCTATTCTGACATTAGATATATTCATGCCATTACCAGCATTGAACATTGAGTCACAAGAGCCAACTACACAGGAATAAAGTGAACTAAATAGACTCCTGAATAAGTATTATGATATTTTCAGCAGCGGACTCAACAATCATGGCCTTTTTCAAGAAAGAAAACCTATGAGTAAACCAGGAGTTTCATACTTTTCCTAATTAAAGTTTTACCGCCATTCTAAGGTTAAAGTAGACGTAATTTTACAAAAGTTTTGCAACAATTTATGGATGCAGGCCTGGTATGCCACTCCAGGAGCCCTTGGGCGGCGCCCCTTCTTCTAGTGTGGAAGAAAAATGGGATCCTCTGATTAGTTATGGAATACAGAATAAAAAATGACCCAAATAAAAAAGACTATACCCACAACTTCGCATCAACATTAAATTTAAACTTCTTAGAGGATTGGATTACTCCTTAGCAATGTACCTGAAAGTGAATACAGGCATATGGAGCTTTCATCCAAAGACCGGGAGAAGTGTGCACTAATAACCAGCTAAGGGCTGTACAAACCAACACATGTCACAGGGCTTGTGCAACGCCATGGCTACGTTCCTAGAGTTATAGATAATATTTTTTGAAGATCTGAAGATGTCATCTGTGCTATCTACTTAGATGAAAACACAGTTTTAGAAAAACACTTAAGGACTATCTGGCACACCTAAATGAGGTTTTTACCCAATTAAGAGAATAAACCAAGTTTAAGTGAAGCAAAGCTTGTTATTTTAGAGTTGGTTAAGATTCCTTGGTTATGACGAAACTGAAGTGGAATCAAGCCCCTGCAAAAAAAGATTGAACCCATCACCAATTAATTTTTCTCAAGTGCATGAGGAATGTCCAAGTGATCTTTGCCGTGGTAGGGTACTACAACCAAATTGTGCCAAACTTTGCTGGCATTTTAAAGACAATAATGCACCTGCTTAACAAAGAAAGTACTGTTAAATTGGTGACAGTATAAAGAAAATGTCTTCAAGCAGCTTAAGAAAAAGCTGTTAGCTCTAAGCTCTGTTATGCCCTAATTTCACAAAGAACTTTTATGTGCTTCTTAAATTAGCAACATGGATACGGGCGCCACCTTAGCTTAGTTGGAAGAAGAAGGAGTAAATCATCTAAAGATTTCTACTCAAAGACATTTACCAGTGAAGAGTGAAAATACACAGTTACAAGCGCAGGTGCCTATAATCAGCGCAATATGCCAATTCTGACCTTTCATTTACAGTATACACTTTAAGATAATATAATTACTACCTCACTCAGATGGTAACAAAACATGAAAGACTAGATGGAAGACATTCAAGATGGGAGGTTCAGCTGCTTGGTTACAATCTTGAGATCCTTCACTGGGAAGTAGAGGAAGCACCTGATTATGGATGTCCTAGTGCAACTAACCAGATTCCACTTGAAAGCACATGAGAGAAAAAGGATCTCTAACTTAATAGGAAGACCAGAGGAATAATATGAATGATAAGACGATGCAGTAATGAAGTTACTGAAGAACTGCTTAAGAGCTACGAGTTTAAGAGAAGGACAGATAGAAATATAGCACAGGATAAATGAGTAAACTATGTGAAGCTGAGCAATTGAATGGTGATAATCATGGAAGGACATTTTCATGTAGGCCACAGAAGGCTACAAATGACATACCAGCATCTCAAGGAGATATAATACTGGAAAGCAATGTTGAACGATATAAGTCAGGCTCAGGGGCTCTGTATCAGGTGTGCCAATACAAGAAAGTCCCAAAGAAGTTTGAGTTTTAGCCTGTACCTCCTAGTGCACCTTTTTCTAACACCTCCATCGATTTAAAAACAATGTTGAAATCATCTAATGGGAATCAGTTTATCGATGTTGCAATAGATCTCTTCACCAAGAGGGCATAAGTGATTGCACTCAACTGCTCACCTCCAAAGTTAACTCAAAGTACCTATACAACCATGTTATTACTGGTCGCGGATTCTCTCAAATACTACTTCCCAATAATGGAATGGACTTCATCTCATATTTCCTAAAACTCTAATGTAATTATCAGGAGTCTTGTAGCAGTTTACTTTGCCATACAAACCTTAAAGTAATAAAAGCGTGGAAAGGGTAAACAGAGTCCTTACATCAAACTTAAGGAATTTAGCAGTCAGCTAAGGATCAAAATGGGACGTCCTGTTGCCATCAACCCTGTTTGCTAACCAGTTGGGCTAACTTAGAAATATTGACATGCCACCATTCAAAACTCTATATGAAAGAGAAGCCGCGTTACTGAGTTTGTTAGCCCCAATGATGGAAGCGGATAGGAATCTACCCCTTAGAAGATAGAAGTAAGAGTTAGTCAAGAATTGGCTAAACGTCATTTGCAATATTATAATGTCACTAAAGGGGAGTACCAAAGAGAGAATAAAGAGATAAGTTGGCCATACTTGAGGTTGGACAAGAAGCGGTGTTCTACTATATGCGCGGAGGCAATCAGAGAAGTTACAGGATGTTTGTATGGGGCCTGCAATTATTGTCAGGAGTATTAGAACCAAATACTCTATTAAGGACAACACCACACATAACATATATAACTAAGCCCATGTGCGGTACTTAGAAAAGCCTTTCCATTGATCTCAGCTTGTAGAGGGTAATATTGATAAAGGCTTAACTATAAGGTTAATTTCTCGCGCTATGAAATACCCTTTTAAAAATCCAATTCTGATAGCTTGATATTGGCTACTAATAATATTGCTGAGAAAGATTACTATTGGCATCTCCTAACCTGGATAACAATAACACTAATTTTTGAAATTCCAAAGCTTTTTTATAGTCCTTAATTGGTCTAAAAATCCTGATAACGGAGGTCTTTATTTACCCGCTGATTGCCAAAATAGTTTGACAGCTGATCACCATGACATCAGTGGATTCAAAAGTATATATATTGGTGGAAAAGAGTATGCGCACAATGTCACAACTGATGCCTCCATGGAACTCCATGTTATAATTTTGGCTTTGACCGCCTATGATGGACAGACCACCAGAACCCTGTCCAAAGAGAGTCTCCTCGTTTGTACAAATCCAAGAAATAAGCATATTACTAATTTTAGAAGCGATAAACTTGAATATTTATAGAGTTAATATAACTGAGATACCCATGCAACTACAAGAGCAACAAGAGTCATGAGAACAACAGGAGCAACAGTTAGGTTTATAAAGCAGCCTTGCATTTATAAATTAACAAGAGATTTACAGGAAAATTGTGGAATGAACCCTTGATGTAAGAAATATTAAAAAATGGACTCCGCCAACCATAAGAACAAACAAATTCAAAATTGTTTGAAATTAAAAATTTTCATTTTAAATCAAGTCCTATTTTCATAACCCAGAGTCCTTAAGTAATATATATAGTTTACAGCTTTCTAAAATAAAATAACTTATTTCACAGAGTCTGCTTTTTTATGCTATTTTGTTTAGTGCTAATAACGCCAGTTATAGAAAAAAACCATTAAGGATCCAACTTAGCCTTATTGTTATTAGAAGATGCTGAGAGGAGCTCCAGTATGATTAGGAACAACCATCATTATAGATATTCTGAGGCTTCTTTCTGCTTTCACAAGGTGAATTCTGATTCTTAGTACTCTGGGTACCTCAAAAGTATGGAATGGAACCTTAAATTCTTTAGGATGGCACTGTAAAGCATAATGACTGTAGAGAGGCAAGGGCGATGCACTTTCTTTTTTTTAGTATTAGATGGTCCCAACCCAAGGGGGAAATTCATCGATGTTTATTGAATTACGCCTGGGCTTCTAAGAGCCTGAGGCGAGGGAAGGGGAGGGAGGAGGCATCGAGAAAGGGAGGGGGTTTGCACGCCAGAGCCGTGCTGCAGTGACAACTGAGCGGGGGAGGGTTGGCGACACAGTGCAGACCTTCAGGGCCATCTCAAAGTGTACTTGAAAGTGGGTGATCATGTGTGGAAGGGTCCACACCTGCTGGTCAAAGGCAGCACGAAGGAAGGAGTTATGGATGGTCCAGATGGCTGTGGCATAGGCGAGGACACGGAGGGGTTGGTGGCAACCAGGCAATGTCTGCTCAAACATGAGGTCTTGCACAGGGTGTCCAGACCAGGGCTGAGCATGGAGGAGCGCGCGGGCCTTTGGACAAAATGCGGCGACTCCTGGACAGGTGAAAAAACGATGTAGGTGGGAGTCAATAGGCTCCACACAGCGGGGGCAGCTTTGGTGCTGGAAGGTAGGGCCAGTCCGGTCCCCTGTCCTGTATGAACAGTGAAACACCCTCCATAAGGTGTTGGACACCTTTGCTGACAGGATGGGGTGATAGACGTCCTTCCGCAATTCCTTAAGGTCAAATCTCACGGAGGGAGGGAGGAGCTCAAGGAGTCTTGGGCGGATGGGAGGACGATCTTGGGGGTTGAGGCGAGTTGTGACAACTTGTCCATTGTGCACAATTGCATGGCGACGTGGGCTGAGGCCAGGGCCTTCCCTTCTGTATGGGAAGGCATGGTGGATCCGCGCGCCTACTCGTTTCAGGGCAAGGAGAGCCTGGTTCCAGTAGGGGGATGAGGATGGTTTTAGGCGATGGCCTGGGTGGTTTGTGAGCCACTCCCCTAATGAGGTCAGAGATGCTCTAGGAAGACCCAGAGCTGCTGACACTGACTGGCGGAGGGCGGGCGCCCATTGGGGCATGGGGGTCGCGTCCCAGCAGACAATCGGCCATAGGAACTTCAGGAAGATTGTGGTGGCGTGGGATCGCGTGTCCAGAAGCCCTAGGCCCCCTTCATTGCAGGGTCGGGCAATGGTTGAGAGGGCCATTGGTGGATGGTTTGAGCCCCAGATCCAACAGCGGAGGAGTACATTGAGCCGCGTATAAAAGGCATCTGTGAATGGGCAGACGTGCGCTAGGAACCAGACTTTGGAGAGAAGGAACACATTGGCCATCAGAGCTCGACCCTGGGGGGTGATGTGCCGCCGGTTCCAGCTGGCAATCCTGGAGTCAACTGCTGCAAGGAGCAAGTCCTCATTGTCTTTTAGCGCAACTCCTTATTGGTTGGTGAGAACGCCCAGGTGACGGAAGGTACCGCGCTCAGGTTCAATACCAAATGGTGGGGGGAAGGTGGGGGAGCCGACCTGCACAACTGTTGTCTTTGAGGTGTTGACCATGGCGTTGGACGCCTTGGTGTACCTCTCAATGGTCACAGCAGCGAGGGAAACATCCCCAGGGTAGCCAAATGGAATGGCAGTGTCATCTGCAAATGCCATGGTGCGTGTGGGGGCTTTACCTGGGACCAGTATCCCTGTTAGCTTGTCCTGTAAGGAGGCCAAGAGGGGGTCAAGGGTGATGTTAAAAAGGATAGGGCTCAGGGGGTCCCCTTGCCGGAGACCTTGTCCAACTGGTACTGCCACTGTAAAACCCATTGGCGCCAGGACTCTGGTGTGGAGCTGGTCATAGAGCGCTGATATCCAGCGCCTAGCTGCGGGTGGGAGATGGAAGCGGGCCAGGGAAGCATCAATATACTTCCAGGCTACCTGATTATATGCTTTCTCCATATCCAGGAGAGCCACAAAGCCATTCACCTTACGAGAGTTAGCAGTCAAAGTCATGTGAAGGTCATTATAGTTGTCCCATAACGACCTCCCCGGAATAAAACCGTACTGGGATGGGGAGAGGCGAGGTGACACCCATTTGGTGATGCGGTTGGCCAGAAGCTTCGTGAAGAGCTTGTGGTCTGTGTTGATCAACGCTATGGGGCGCCAGTTCGCCAGGTTCTCACGGTCTGACTTCTTGTGAATGAGGGTCGTGATTGAGCCTCTGGAGTCGGGGAGGACCTCGCCATTCACCAAGAGTGCAGCGAAGAGGTCGCGGAGGGTTCTGGCTATCACTGCAGGTTCCAGAAGGTACACCTCAAAGGGTATTCCGTCTGGGCCTGGGGCTTTAAGCCGTGGGGATTTCAGAAGGGTTTCCATCACCTCCTGGATGGAAATAGGCGCCAGTAGAGCCTCATCAGCCCGTGGGTCAATGGGCGGCTCTGGAGCCCGCCACAGGAAGTCTTGGATGTCCGATGGGTCCACCTGGGTGGCATGGAAGAGGCTGGAGTAGAAGCGGTGTAGTTCCTGCGTGATTTCCTCCTTGTATGAAGTGGTTGTAGTGCCAAACTTCAGTGCAGTAATATCCTGCGCTGTTGACCAGGCTTTCTGTTTCTGAAAGAAGAAGCGGGTGGGGCGTTCCCATTGAGCATAGTAACGAGATGTTATAAAGTTTGCTGCCCGTTCTTCCTGAAGTGTGAGCTCCAAGCGGAGTGCTTCCTGCGCCGCTTCCCAGTCTTCCAACCATCTGGGAGAGGGCGAAGGCTGGCAGTTTCGCTCTAGATGTCTGATTCTGGCTTCCGCCCTTTTGACTCTGGCGCGAGCTGCAGTCATCTGGGCTTTGGCACAGTTGTAAGCAACTCGGGTGATGCCCTCCTTGGTCACCGCCCATTTAGCCTTGTGGTCAAGCAGGTGGGGTGGGGGGAGGTGAGAGTCTCCCGGATGGTCATAGACAGCTTCTCCTTAGTGAAGGGGTTGTTGAGAAGAGCTGGGGCAACCCTAGGCCAGAACCTACGCGACGGTCTAAGTGTGGTGGTGAGGACAACGGTGAGTGACCTGTGATCACTCAGATGGTTGTCACGAGAGATGGGAGAGGAGACACGGCCAATTAGCAGGGGGCCAATCAGTGCCATATCTATGCGTGACGCTGACTGGAAAGCTCCTCCATCATACTGGATCCTAGTCATGCAACCTAGGCCAGACGCGGAGGGTGGAAGCGCATCTATAAAGCCACTCAGGCGAAGGAAATCCTGGAGGCGACTTGATCCAGGGCGTTCCTTTGCTGCAGGGGGGTAAAAGTCACGTACGCGACTTATGGTTGTGTTGAAATCTCCTAAGAGGACTGTATTCCGTGGGAGATTGAGTTGGAGGAGCTCTTCTAAGAGCCGATTTTGCTCCTGACCTGCATTAGGCAGGTAGATGCTTGCAGTGAAGAAGGAGAAGTCAGGAGTGGTGAGTTTGGCCAGTATGAGGCGGCCACCTAGATATTGTGAAAAAGAATGGGTTTTAACCCGGGGATTCAAAACAATAAGGGCGGCATGGTTTGTCCAGAAGGAGTTGCCTCCAAACTGTTCATTCCATGCAGATTGTTCGTGTGGGAGGATATGGGGCTCCTGGACAGCAGAGATGTCAATTTGTGCTGACCTGAAGTTTCGGAGGAGGTGGGCTCTCCGCTTAAAGCCCCGCAACCCATTTGCATTGATGGATTGCAGGGCCAGGGTGCTGCCATGGGGACTCATAGCTGTTCCCCTCCATGTCCTGGGGGGTTGCCAGCGCTTAAACCTGCTGCTGTGAGGCGGCTAGTTTTGAGTCCTTTAGCTTGACTATTAGCTGCAATCCGTGAGGAGCGTCGAGGGTTCTGAGGGGAAGGAGAGGGTGGGGGGCGGAGGACCCAGTAAGCCAGCCTAGGATGCTGCCCCTGCTCCGTTGAAGGGGAAGGACCTGAGGGTGCTCAATGGTGACCTCCGCGGTGTCCCCATTTGATGATTTTGAGTCCATATTCACTTCCTCCAACACTGCAAAGGATCCGCGCGAAATGGACTGTGGGGTTGGGGTAGGACTCTTTGAGGTGGCACTTCTACCGCAGGCCGCGAGTTGCCAGTCCATGCTGGTGGGCATAGCTCCATTGGGAGCTGAGGGTTGATGCGATAAATCGCTGGTGGAGGTTGGTGGGGGTGCCGCGGAGCCCTGAGCGGGGGTGGCTGACGAGGGGCACCCTGTGGGAGATGCCTTGCGCTTGGTGAGAGAGGGAGTTGACTCTGGGAGATTGGAGGGGGTGCCCATTGGAAGGGGGGCATGAGCGCGAAGGTATCCCATACCAATAGTGGGGTTAGCTGTTTCTACTGCTAGGCGTAAGGCCTCAGGGGACAGGTCTTGAACGGGAACCCATTGTGTGGGTTGTAAAATTGCTGCTGCAGCCACGTGGGATCGTTTTTGGCCTGGTTTAGGCCCCTGGGTGGTGGCTAAGAGGGCTTGTTTTCGAGCTGTGCAGCCACTATACAAGTGTCCAAGGGCGTTACACCATGAACACCGGGGGCGCGCCTGATCAGGGTCGACAAAGAAGATCTCAGGGCATGCCCCAACTACCGCCACACGAGGAATAACCTCAATGTTGCGGGATACAGTGGGGGAGGGGATGAACGACGCCCTAGCAGTGCGAGCTCTTTGAGTGGGAGCATAGTAAGAGGGGACGCTAAAGTCCACTGAAAGAACAGACCCAAACTCCATTAAACCACGATGGAGTGCCAGTTTAAGAGACTCAGGATCAACAGTCGTTGGTAGGTTGGAAAAAGTAACCCATGAAATTTTCTCCAGGTGAGAGCGTGTGCGGGAGATGCAAAGAGATCCGCGTGAATAATGACCTGGAGGGTGGCAGCATGGTCAGCGAGGGCAGCTTCAGTGAAGCCCACATCGATGTAGTGGCCCTCCACTGATTCATGGATGGTGGTGTAATAGGGAATGTCTCCGCAATCGCTGCAAAGTATGAGAAGTAATCCTCTGTATAGAATTCAACAGGGTTATGCCCATAATAAAGGCGAATTGTGTGGGAGAGGGTTGAGCGAGGTAGAGCTTTTTGCGCTCTAGTTTCGGCCCATTTCTTATTAACATCAGCAATAAACGCCACTTCACGGGGATCAGCTTTGGGTAGCGTTGGTGCCAGAGGTCTTTGCCACGCTACAGTGGCTCCTTTGGTACGTTTGTGTTTGCTTTGGGCTGCAATTGCAGGTTGAGTGTGAGCTGGTGGTTTGGACAAGTTTGCGGAGTTCCCTTGTTTCTGGAATGTTACAGCAGTTGCTGGCGTCATATTAAATTGAGGGGCGGTTTGTTGGGCTTTGCTAAATTGGGGAGGCCCATCCAGATTGGAATTAACTCCAGCCAATTGGGAGGAGGGCGATGTTTCATCACCATCCCAATCTATTTGGGTAAATTCAGCCCAAGTATTTGCTGTGATTTGTGGGCAAAACTCACTGGCTGATTGGTGAATTGGTCGTTTTCAGCATATTGGGATAAAGTGCCGACTTGAGAAGTGCCGATTATGGGGTTTAAATGGGACGGGTGAGATTGGAACTGGTGTGAAGTTCCAAAATCCGAACCATTTGAATCCTCATTGGGAAGAGTAGATTGTCCCAATTTGGTGCTTAGTGAACCAGAATGTGCGGCTAATCCAACCTTACATCTGAGATTTGGGGGCCAGGTAGCTGGGTATCGCCCCTCATGGAGGGAGCCAGAAACACGGCGTCAGCAATAATAGATGGGGCTGAATTAGCTGACACAATGGGGGAGGTGAATGTCTGGATGGGCTGAGTTGCATTCAACTGAGCAGACGCCATTAAAACAGCGTGGGTGATGGCCTCCTTGGTTGAGGGGGCTCAGCGGGTTGGTGGGAGGCAGCGCACACAGAGCTGTTAGGCGTGCAAGTTGCAGAAGTGCGATCAGGTGAACTGGCGCTAGTTGGAGTAGCTCCAGGTTGGGGGTGGTGCCTGCTTTCATGGCTGCTGCTTGAGAGCGGGTGATTCTGGTTGACCCTGAGGTGGGTAACCGAGGGTTGCTTCGTTTGGGGTGGTGCTGGCTCGTTTGGCATAGCCTGCGGGTTCTTTTGCGGGGTTTCCCGCCATATTTGCTAATAGTTTTCGTAAATCTCTTTAGTGGAGCTAAATTTCAGGCTGAATTGATTTTCGAAAAGTGATGCTTAGCAGAAAGAGATTGTCAAGGGCGATGCACTTTCACTTCTTCAGGGTCCAGCTGTTGGCACTATCATGGGTTACAATAATTAATATTGTAATTATGTTAAGATATGATGAATAAGTCTGATCTTATTAGGAAAAAATATGCAATAATTCTTAGTAATAAAATTTACAATGATTAATGATGTGCCAGTGCCCTGTGGTGAATAGGGGGCTTAGATCCTCCTGGCTTAGGATCGTCACTCTTCATCCAATAAAAGGGTCAAATCATAGTCAACTTTTTTAAGTAGCTACTGGTTTGAAGGCTTCCCATTGTTTTAGAGTTTTGGGGTTGTAACCCTGGATACTGAGACAGAGTTGCACTAGGTGACGATTCTTGAACCCCTATATTAACTCTTGCCTGTTAAAGGGCAAAGTTCATTAGGTGACAATCAATCTAATTTCTTTAAAGCTCAATTCCAGAGGAAGTCTTTATTCATGTGACATACTTTTGGTAATAATTTTAGAATATTTTTAAGTACAAATGCGTATAGTTTTACATGGTTGGAGACACTTGGAACCATAATTAAAATTCTCATGTACCTAATAATTAAACTCTCCATATTCCTAGTGATGCAACATGTTATTGAGTAAATACCTTATTGAAAGTAAAATATACCTTTTCTGTCAGGGTTAAGATAACTGAAAGAGGACTGGTTATGTAAATTGGGTGCATTAGCACCCAGTGGATGTCCCAACATTCCAAGGGATCATCTAAACTAGTGATAAATAATTGTTGTGCTAAAGAGTAAATTTAGAAGCAAATTGATTTAGAAGCATACTAAATGCCCCATAACAAGCCAGGAGGCTGTAATGTGATCAACCATGGGTCTTTCTGGGGCAACCCCCGTGGGCAAAAGAGGCAGGAAGGACAACATACCCTCAGA
>JAKSZP010012355.1:0-62314 GCA_022478985.1 Massospora cicadina
AAACCTGAGGGTCAATCCAGTAAAGGAGAGCAAATAACACAAGGCTGCATTTTTTGGTTGCATCATATTTTCAATGTTTTTGATGATGGATTCTTATGTATGTTTGTGCGCTTAATCCAAAAATGACCCTAGTTACTTTCCATCATGTCAGAAATTTTTGAAAGTCACAAATATGTAAAATGTAGTATATGTTAAAAAAATCTATAAATATGAGACCTAATGACAGAGTGATATATATTTTTTGTATAAAACATATTATCTAACAGATTTTAGTAGATATAATATAATAGAATATAAAAGTATAGAATATAAAAAACTTAAAACTCTCTTTAACCGCTCAAAGTCACTTTTGAGCGATTTTAAATTTAAGTTTATTTATCTACAGCCATCTGCCCAAAAACCTATTCTTTGATGTCCTTGGCTCTGCCGCCTGCCACCCCAGTGTGGGGTAGCAGTGCACCCCCACCTAGCGTTTTCCGCCCTGCAGGCAAGCGCGTTTGGACGGGTTCAAACAGCCCGCCCACTGCTTCCAACCGTTTTGTCCCCCACGGGACTTAGCGCTCCACCTGGCGCGCGTCCACCCTTCTTGCCCCCATCCTCTCGCCCTCCCTCGCTCTGCTATCCGCTATTGCCTCAGAGTGGACTATGGGCGTTTGTTCCCATATGCCGATAAGGCAATTATTGACCTAGCCACTACAGCCTTTGCGCCAGTTGGCTTTATAGACTTCCGCCCTTTTAAGGGCTACTTTGACGTTGGGTTCCAATCTGAGGAGGATGCTGAAGCGGCAGCACAAACTCCTCTAATTTATAAAAAAAACCCCATTCCCACAACCTGTACTCGCCTCCCTTCAGACACCACGCTAGTGGTATCCTTTGCAAATCTCCCATCCCACCTTCCACCCCAGGTTTTGTATGACCAGTTGGTCGCGGGGCTCATGGCTTATGGCACTCAGCCCAACCTCATCTTTGCCATTACATCTGGTGCAGAACGCCTTGCTGCTCCTCGTGCAACAGCCACCATCATACCACACCACCCTACCATAGCCCAACAAATCCCACCCCGCGCTAGTGTGGCTGCAGCGCCAGATCATTTCTTTTGGGCTCGGGTTGATAATGGTAGGCAGATTTGTTCCCTCTGCTTTGGCATCAACCATGCAAAAAGAGCGTGCCCTAAGGCCAAATCCGCTGATGCAACTTCTGAGCCCCCTCTGGAGGTTCAGTATGGGGCACTTTGCTGCCCCCTCCCACCCTCCAATCTCGTTCAGTGGGCCCACATGGAAAATCAGCCCCACCCAAAACCTCCATCCTCACTCTCCCACCTAAATCTAAGCCAGCCAATCAGAGCAATGCTTGGACCAACATTCACACCCAAGCAGCTGCCCATTCGCCCAATCCTACCCACTCAAATTTAAATGCCACTATTCCAGTGAACCAAAATCCATGGGATCTATTGGCTGAAACTGACGAATCAGGTAATATCCTCATTAGTAAGCATACAGGTCAACCTCTCTGCCATGGCGATTATGGTCGGGCAAATTTTTCCTTCCCGACTTCGATGAAACCCCTACCCCTCGCCATTTCGCTCCTCTACCCAATACAGCCCCCTTCCAAAGTGACCACCAGCTCGCCTTAGCTGCGGTGGCCTCTCCTCATTGCCCAAAACTACGCACCGCGGTGGCCCAGTCAGTGGCTCAGCTCCAGCATGGCCTGCCCACCATCTTCTTCCCCCCGACTTCCCTGAATCTCCCTGCAGTGACATCTCAAAACTATTTGATGATGCTGAAATCGCTGTTATGAATGTCGCAACGCTTGCTTCATTCAACCCCTCAGCCAAAATCACCCGCCACAGTATCTCCCTTTTCACCCAACTTCCTGAAGCCCGCAAAGGAGCTGAAGTTCTCCTCGCAGCTTTTGTTGAAACACTTTCCCATCATTATCTTGATGCAGAAGTGGAAAACTCCTACTACGCTGACCTCAGCCCCCACTATGCAGATGCCCCAACGCCCTGGCTCTCTGCTCTGATCTGGTACTGTAACCAACACCCCTTGATCGAGGTGGGTCTTTCTGAAAACCAACCCCCCGACCCCTCCTCACCCTCTGCCATGGTGGGTTAAGCAGTTTCTGCTTCCCACCTGGTTAGTAGTTTGTTTTGCCGTTTTGAATGTTGTGATTGGTACTGTCTGTCCCCTGGTCAGCATACCTCGAATAAATCTAGAATATAAAAAACTTTTCTTTCTCATTGCAAACACTTTTGCAACCTATTCAATTCAAGACTAAATCTAGTTTTGATAATCTCACAGAGGAGATTAGTCTGCGCCCATGTCTGGGAGCAGTTGGGCAAGCAAGGCAAGAAGAGCAAGCGGAAGGCCCATGGCCTCTAACATTCAAAAACGCCCCAGAGAATCCAGCGGAATAGACAAAAATCTCAAAAAACCGGTGGTCACAATTTCCCCAGAGATACTCGCGTGGCAAGCATGATGCAACCAGTAAATCAACACGCCACACTCCCAGCCACTTTTGTCGGTGGAATTCAGAGTCTGTGTTATCTGGACATCCAAAAAAAGGCCTTATGGGAAAGATTTTTGTGAAGATGTACACAAAATTTTCCTGACCGCGGTGTACGTTGCACCTCACTCCAAGTCACGCAGTTGGCTGGACCTAGGTTTCAAAAGCAAAATAGCAGCAGACGAAGCTGCAGTGGTGTGCATAGTGGTTGACCTCCCCGAAGGGCAATGGGTCGTTGAAACCAAATGCACCAGATGGACAAAATCAAACCAACTTTTTATGTTTGACTTTTTGCCTACTACGACAAAAGTGACATTTTGGAGCAACACCTGAAAGATGGTCTCGCCGTATATGGCGAAATACAATCTTTCAAAATACAACGTTTCACACTGATGCCACACCTGTGCACTGGCAAAGCCATCACAGTTCTGATCCCAACTGAGGAGATTGCAAAGGACCTAACCCAGATCCTGCACTCCACCTTTATTGACATCGCAGGGCATACCACCCACCTATTCTGAGTAACCGTGGACAGCGCGCCCCCCATTTGCACCCACTGTGATGCATTCGGCCATAAGGCGCACGCATGCCCCATCAAGGAGGGCGTCACATTCCAAGAGCACCCCTCGGCGGCCATGGCCAGCGGAGAGGCGCACTATGAACCAACCGCAAGCACCAAGGAGGCTTTCCCATGGGGAGCACAAGGCTGTTACCTATTGGTAAAGCCCATCTCCCTGCAGGAGCAGAAGAAGGCCAAGCAGGCCCATAGGGCCGCAGCCAAGGAAGCAGCCAAGGCCACCACCACCATCCTGCACTCACAATGCCAGGAGGACATGGAGACCTTCACAGTGGAAGTGACTTGGGAATCCATCACCCAATCAGATTGAGAAGCCCATGCTGAGTGGGCCATACAATTTGAGGATCCGATGGGGATTTGATCTCACCCAATCGCTGCACCCAAGCTCTGGTTGAAACTGACTTGGGACCTATCCCAACTATAAAATTTTTTTGCCCTGCTCGATGGTGCACCAAACTTATCCGCACCGCAAAAAATTCGTCCAACGTCAGGAAAACAAAAAGTGAAGGCCAAAGACAATGCAACTCTTTCTGCAAAAATTAACAAAAACCCTGATAGCGTTGCTGCTAACACCCGCACTGCTGTGAAAGCCCGTGGGGACCTTGAAGAGGCTGGTGGGCCCGGGGCCCACCCCCTCACACCTAAGGTGCAATGGGGGAAACCATCACTCTAGGGACACTGAATATCGCCAGACTCAAGGCCTCCCCATCCCGGGCTAGGAAACTGAGTTTTTTACAACACAATTTACCTGTGGATATCCTGGCCATCCAGGAGTCCCATTGTCCATGAGGTTCCGAGGAAGCTTGGAAAACAATGCTCCTCCCATCCCTATCCTTTTGGTCAAAGCACTGTGGGGTGCTAATTTGGGAAAATAATTTTTTCAAATTCACATCCTCAGAAACATTCCTAAATGGCTAAGTTCTCGTCATTACCTTCTTGTGGGCTGACGTTGCGCATGCAATCATCAACATCTACACCCCAAACGGTGCACATGAGCATCAGGAATTTTTCTTGTTGGTCAAATCCCTCCCACTACCCCCTGATTCTTTCCTAGTTGGTGACATGAACTGTTGGCTAACCTCACCAACAGACTGGTGGCCGCCCTCACCCCATGCCCCACAGGGTCACATAGAATTACGCATTCTAAAAGCCACGCTTGGGTTAATGGATACGCTGCCACAACATGCACCACTGCTCAAAAACATGATGCGTCCCCACGTCCACAATGGCCAATTAAGGTGCATGACCTGCATCAACCTTATTCTAATGCCAGCGAAATTTCAACCCCACATCTCCCACTTCAAAACAATGAAAATGGAATTCTCCAACCACCAACTGGTCTTGAAAACATACCACTTACCCGTCACAGTTGCAAAGGCCCCACATTGGTGCAAAATCCGCCCCCCCCGAACTCGCGTCGCCAGGATTTTCCATGTGGGTGGAAGAGGCAACTTTGGCGAAATCGTTTGTTGCACCGTTTTGCGTGGACCCCATTTCCACATGGGCTGCTTTCAAAGAGGATACCATCCGCCACTATTGCCATCTCTCCTCCAGACGCTCACGAGCCACATTGGCGGTTATCTCATGTTCTCTGGCAGAATTGGCCCACTTGGAGTCCAACATTACAGCCACAGGATACAGCCCTGCATGGGGCTAGAAGTGGGTGGAAGCAGCCGCCCACCTCAATGCACTCAAAAGGCAACACAAACATCGGGTTTGTGTCCAATACAGGGCCACATGCATCACTAAAGGTGACAAGTGCACCATATACTTCTTTAAAAAAATTTTTGCACCATGCCAGAGTGTGGCCTGCACACAGGTGCGAAGATCAGATAATTCCATTGTGGACACACTGGCTGAAGTGGCAATCGAAATGAAAAAAATATTACTCCAAGTTATACCGAGCTGAATGAATTCAGTCAGCCAGAATGGTGGAATTTCTTGACCGAGCTCATATCCACACCATTTTCTGATACCCAGAAATAATGAAATTTAATTACTCCAAATGAATTATGGACAGCCATTTGCGGTGCGCCAAACTGAAAATGCCCAGGCCCAGATGGCATTCCATATTGAGTTCTACAAAAAATATTTCAAATATATATCCCCATTGCTGCTAGCCTCACTTAACCAAAGACAGTTGGAAACGCGCCTCCTACCAGGAGGACATGAGGCCTTTACTGTCACACTCTTCAAGAAAGGGGATAAGCTTGACTTAGCCAACTGGCGCCCCATTTCTCTAACAAACACAGACACCCTAATTTTAACAAAAATCATGGCTAACCATTTAGGGACGTTAGCATCTGCCACCATCTCCCCAGAACAATTCAGTTTCATCCCCAGAAGGTCGATTTGGGATAACGTGCACTCTGTGGCTAATATATGTCAGTCCACAGCCTCTGGGGCACTTGTATTCTTGGACCAACAAAAGGCCTATGATAGAGTAAACTGGGAATACCTTAGGGCCTGCCTCCATCAATTCCGCCTACCCCCCCCCCGCTTCATAAACTGGGTGATGCTGCTCAAGGAATCTGCGACAATGGCAGTGCGTGGCCCAGGCTTCCTAACGGAAGTAGTCCGCCCTCAAAGGGGCCTGCTACAAGGGGACCCCCTCAGCCCACTCTTATAAAACTTCAGCCTTGACCCACTACTGCGAAATGTGAATGCCCAACTCACTGGGGTCCATGTGCCAGGCCAAACCCCAGTCAAGCTGATGGCATTTGCAGATGATTGCGTGGTGGGGGTGTCTAATAATAAAGAGCACGCGCGCTTGAAGCCCTCATCCAGGAATATTCCCGGGTAAGCAACGCGGCACTGAACGCCTCCAAAACTGAAATCATCCTCCTTGGTCGGTTTCAGAACTGCTGGGCCCCAGCAAGTAGTTCCCAACCTGGCCCATCTGCTCGCCCACATCCACGCCTTACTAACTCAACACACACCGCTCCACTGGTGCTCCCCTTCGTGCCACGTCCTACCATAAGACTGGTGCGCCATCTGGGCATGTGGATGGAGGCTGGCAGATATGCGTCAGCAGTAATGGAGTGCCATATACTGGACAACGTGACGAAGCGAATCGTCTCTCTCAGAGCCCACCCTACTACCCTCACTGGCAGGGTTGTTCTTGCCAACTCTATGCTCCTATCCAAAGTCTGGTTCGGAGCCCACGCCATCCCCTTCTCCCCAAGCTTCTTCAAATCCCTGTATGCTTTGCTTCAAGGATGGCTTTGGTCAGGCCACCCTCCACCAGTACGGCTAGAGGTCATGTTTGGCCCTCATCATCAAGGTGGCATGGGCCTGCTTGACTTCAAAGCCCATGCTGCCAAGATCCTGGCCATCTGGATTGCGGCCATCACCGCTCCTACACTCCCATCCCAACACTGGTCCCACGCGGCCCGCTCCAACTTCTCCTGAGCCTTGAGCCTCAACAATCCATCAAACCCCCACTCCCTGATGAAATACCTCGCATCACACACATCAGCCACAGGTCCTCACGGTACTAAAACCCACTACAAACGAATCCTGCTCTCCATGCGAAGCACAGAGTGGAGAATTCATATTAGTGGACATACAACCCGAAGAGGCCGCCCCTCTCCTCAGTTCACACAAGAGGTACAGGGGCTATTCATCCATGATGGCGTGATCCCCATTCGACCCCAAGTCCTTCCAGGGTGGACTACCTGGACATGATGGACATCCCTTATTCCACTGAGACCCAAAAGACTATCTGGAAATACACACACCATCCTCTGTTGCAGCCTCAAGTCTGCTCCCATGTGTGGTGCTTCCTGAGGCGGGTGTATCGTACAGCTGAGCGCTCTAGTACTTTACACTCATCCTGTGTCGTGTGTGGCCAGTATGGAACGCTGTTCCACCGCCTGGAGAAGTGCCCCACCTCTTAAGTGATATGGCGCGAAGTTCAACGTCTGCTGGGCCAGGATCAAACGCATCCCTTCAGTCTGTCAAGAGATATGTTTGCTTCATCAATGGCCTCCCCCCTTCCACCCTCCCTCCGTGCTCTGGTGGTTGCAATCGCCATGTGGACTATCCACACGATTGTCTTGGATGCCATCGCTGGCTCCATCCCCACCCTCCCAGAAGCTGTCCACAGATTCTGGTCTCATTTGGTGGACCACTTCTAAGTGTGGATGTTTGGATATCTCCCACCGCGTCGCCAACAGCTGGTCTTCTCCTGGTTCCCAGTCTGGTTCATCAAATCAGACCCCTTCCTCCACACGTGCTCAATAGTGGCTACGGCTCCTTCATACGTTCCCTCCCCCTCCCCATAAGTGGCGTTCCCGCTGGCAACAAGAGATAGCATCGCTTCTCTGGGGTGCCTCCCCTGGTACTAAGTTTATCTTTCCTGAGTCATATTTGGAAGTGTCCATCCCATGGTCAGCCTTCCCCGCAATAAATTTAAAATTTAAATCTAAAAAGTATAGAATATAGAAAATAAAAATTACAATTTTAGTTGTTGTGTCAATATATTTTTGTACCAGCCAAGTGTGTTATATATCAAGAAAAATCACACATATAAGATTTACTGACAGATTTAAATACGTAGGAAATGCTGTCATCTGTTGGTTTATGATGAAAACAAATTATTGAAATCATAAACTGGCAGATGGCAGTACTTTCATCATTAAACGTGTTGTACATCTCAACTGTCAGTGTTGGAGCAACTGTTGGTCCGGATTCTCCATGATTAAAAGTGTTTGAGTCAGCATATATATGCTGAAAAGCAGACTTAAAGTGATCAAAATGACGTTAACAGGCTGTAAAAAGTCTTCGGATTCCTTATATTATATTTGTGGTAAGTTAATGGACTCAAGGCAAAAAAGGCATATAACATTCTTCATGCGGCAAGTGTATCTCACATATATCTGAGTGTAAAACTAGGAGATCAAGACAAAACATGAGCACCCTGCTATGTTTGCTATATGTGTGTTATAGGACTGAGATGGTGGTCAAAGGGTGAACAACATGCTTTCAGATTTGGCATTCTGATGGTCTGGCAAGAGCCACAAAATTATAGTGATGATTGTTACTTTTGTTCAACCATTGTTCACAGTTTTAATGTAAAGAATTAAATGAACACTTATCCAAATCTACCATTGACTTTATGAACTGTCTCTTATGGTCCAGATGTACTAATGTCTATGCAATCAGAACATTTATCTGAAGTTGAGGGTTCAGAAATTGAATCAAGTGAAGAAACCAAAGATGATTAAGAGGAGTACAAACCTGAAAATCCTGCATCACAACCATTTACACAAACTGAACTGAATGATTTAATTTGTGACTTCCATATGACCAAAGAGGCTTTAGAATTGCTTGATTTATGGCTTAAAGATAAAAATTTGCTCGCATCTGGCGCTTCATTTCCCTGGTTCAGTTACAGAGAGAAAAAATTTTATAACATACTTTTTGAAGAAAGAGACTTAGTATTCTGCAATGATGGTGTTTGGACTGTTTGAGACATTCAACATTTTGTACAAAAGCTATAATTATAGACTATTCTTTGATTTGTCAAAACGAAGCTTTAAAGTTGTCCTGCTTTATAATGAAACAGGTATGTATCAATATACATATGACATTCTATGCACTAAAATAACTGTATGACAATTTAAAAATTTGTTCTACAAAGAAATAATTATGAAGATCATAAATGGATCATGTATTGTGATCTCAAAGTAATATTAATGATCCTTGGATCACAAGGTGAGTACACAACGGTTCCTTGTTTTTGAGTGAGTGGGGTTAGCAGAGACAGGGAAAATCCTTTGAACAAAAGATTGGCCACAACAAGCTTCATTGGAACCTGGAGTAAAGAATGTGCTCCAAAAACCTCTTATAATTCAACGAAAGCTCCTTCCACCTCTACATATTAAATTAGGCTTAATGAAGCAATTTGTGAATGTTTTACCAAAAGATTGTAAACGTTTCCAGTACATTTGTAACAAATAACAGCCTTGTCAACTGCAAAACTAAAAGAGGGTGGCTTTAAAGGTCTGAACATTAGAAAATTTTGCTAGGATGGAAATTTTGAAAAAGAAATGGAAGTTGCTTAAAAAGAAACCTGAGTCACCTTTAAAGACATAGTAACCAAGTTTTTGGGCAACAAGAAGGAACCAAATTTCAATTCTATCATTGATACTATGCTGCATAAGTACCAAAATATAGGCTGA
Source organism: Massospora cicadina (assembly GCA_022478985.1). NCBI lineage: Eukaryota > Fungi > Entomophthoromycota > Entomophthoromycetes > Entomophthorales > Entomophthoraceae > Massospora > Massospora cicadina. Next base: position 9,268 of record JAKSZP010012355.1, read on the forward strand.
CCCATGAGTTTGAAGTTTCATTTCCTACATTCAAAAATGTACTACTTTCCTGAGAATATGGGTGCTGCAAGTGAAGAGATGGGTGAGAGATTTTATCAGGGCATCAAAGAAATGGAAAAGCGTTACCAAGGAAGATGTAATACTATAATGATGGCGTACTATTTCTGGATGTTGCACTGAGATGATATCAAAAGAGCACATGCACAGAAAAGCATGAAACAGAGCATTGTTGGTCCAAAAAGAAGTCGACACAAAGTCAAGAATCATGAGTTTTTATTTTCAATATTTTTATTTTATATTATAATATGTCTATTATAAGCCACAAAATAATACATTTTATAAAAACAAACCTATTTCACTTTGTCATTAAGTCTCATATTTGTTATACTTTTTGACATATGTTATATTTGACAAATTGTTATTTGCAAAAAAGTCTGACGTGATGGAAAAAAAACTAAGGTCAATTTTGGATTAGCGCACAACTTACATAAGAATTAATCAAAAATTACAAAAAAACCATTGCAGGCTTATGTAATTCCCAGCAAACAGCTGAAAAGTTGTGCGCCAATTTTACTGCAGAATCCCCTAAATAATTCTTAATAAATTAGATTAAAACTTGATAATAACTTAATTGTTTTACATTAGTTATATAACTTACTCTTGGGATAAGAGTGCAAGGATCATATATCCTTAGGTGGTTGTTATCAAGTCTCCTCTTGGCTCTTTTTTTAGTACTAGATGTCTCCTCTTGGCTCTTCAAGAAGAGAATAAGTAAGTTTCCTGCAAGTACAAATATATCTTCAAAAAAAGAAACACCTATTTAGCGTTGGACCCTTTACTCAACGTGGCTTTTTTACAATCAACAATAATAGCCTTCATAATATTATTGCCCCAATTTATCTATTTTCAATCAATCAATCAATCAACGCAAGTGGTTAAGGATCTGGCAGTTGAAATCAGGGCACAGAAGCGAGCTACCATCTAACTGCACAGATTTTAGTAATTATTGCTCACTTCAGTGGGTAGTTGAGTGTCAAAAGCAAAGTTTAAGCCAAAATGTCTTATAAGAATGAGCTTTGAAAGCTCTGTACGGAGTTACAGACTGTCAATCACGATGTGCTTAGTTCAGCATCTCAAGATGGCGTTAATACCTTGGAGGACATGTAATCAAGGCGGAAGAGATTTTTGAACAAGATGGAAATGTGAATAACGACCTGTGTATAAAAGTTGCCTCTTTGAAGCGGAAAGAAGGTGAAATTATTAAGAAAGCTTTATTCCAAAATACTGAATGTGAAGCGGACTAAGAATGCATCAGGAAGCTTCATGAGTATATGGAGAAAATGATGAAGCATATTAAGGATTTGGAAAATCACAAATGTGATTGTGCGCAAGTTTGAGGTAAATGTGGCCAAAAATTTACATGCAAAATTCCAGTCAGAAAGACCTCTCTACCCCAAAATATGCCTAAATCATTTGCTGGTGTGTCAGAAATAACTCCCAAAGCCACTCCTATGGCTACTAGAGTCTTTGGGCAAGAATCACATATGAGTGGAGCGACCAAGAAATTTTTAAATATAATGAAGTTGGCCATCTTTCACCAGGATAACGCCCTGGTGTTTTTACGTTTCTTTGAGATGAGCATGTTCAGTTATGCAGACCATCAAAATAGTGACCGTAATGAACTATCTTAGCACTGATTGCCAGAATCTGTTGCACCCTCACCTCAATGAGGACAAATGGTCATACATTGAAGCAAAAAAAGCGATCATGTTGCTGTTTGGAAGCACTACAAATATGATGAATAGTATACAGGGATTCATTGGTATACAATTCTTCTAGGACAAGACCCTTGCTAGTTTTGCCAATTGGTTTTACCAGGGATTCAGGATCTTAACAGAGGCAAATGTGTTGACTGACTTTGATGCATGCATAGCCATGCAGATGGCACTTTTGGTCCTGTCAAGAACTGCATTGGAATATGTTGGCGGCATTAGTAACTCAAACAACGACCTTACTGATGGTGGACCATTTGAAGATGCTTGGAGCCACGATTGATGATCCCAATCGCACTTTTAAAGTTATCAAAAAAGCACAAAATATTATAAAATTTGCCAAACAATCTACTGAATCTGAGAGTCAAATTTTAGTGGGAAAAAAATTGAAGCTCAAAGACAAGTGGAAAAAGTCAATCCGTTGTTTCCAATGTGGGAAACCTGGCCATGTAATTTATCAGTGTCAAAAAAAGCCAAAAGATCAGATCAATCTCGGTCAGAACAAAGAAACTGGTTCAGATTTGTGAAAAGGACCAACAGTCTAGACCAGGGACGTTCTAGTACTGCTTATAAACCTGACCCACCTGATATAATGAATGATGAAATTGATAGCTCTGACCTATTTACAGATGATGACGCACTTGATCCGCTCCATCTGGTGGTTAACATGGATTTTAATGCGATAACTTGATCTAAAGCAAAGGGGAGCAACCCCAAAATAATTAATGAGGTTGCTTGACCCTATGCATAACAGTAAGCGGAGAAAATCAGATTCTCTGGGAGCCCTAAATACAGTCAAAACGAAGTTGGATAAAAAACGTTTTTTTACCTATTAGCGCAATCAAGGAGTCATTCCCTGATTTATCCGCCCAAATAATTTACACACTTGATTCAGCAAATAAAGCAATTATCCATTCAGTAGATACTTTATTGTAGTACTTGGAGTGTACCTATGTCAATATTCTAGTCAATAGAATAAGAATGCAAGCAATAATTAGTAGTGATGCGCCAATCAACATCCTCTTCACCAAATTAGTTAAATGCATGAAGATCTTGCCAGATTTGGAGCACAAAAAAGTTATGATAATGACCATACATTACCATCTCATGTGGTTACTACAGTGTGCTACCACTTCATTTTGGATTGCTTGTGATGCCAACTCCCGCCATAGTACTGGCAAATCCAAATTATGATATACCTTTTGGGACAGAGTTCCCTAGGAAGTATGGGTGAAATGAGATTTTAAGAAAATACTCTGATGATATTGGGGATGACGTTGCTTTTGGTATACCAGTGGGAGAAAGAGACTCCTTTGACAAAAAATAATTTTGTCAACTTATTTATAATGATATATTATACCCATTTGCTATAAATTAGATGGATGAAAATGAAAAGCAATGCTGATGAAAATTATGGAGAATTTCAGAATATCTTTAATGACAAATGCAATGAACACTTTTCCACCAGGAGCCCAAATTATATTTAACACTGGGATAATGATTGAATTCCCAGAACAGCTATATGGAGAAATTGTCAATCCATGGGAAAATCGAGGAATGAACTGTGGGTGGCGATAGGGATCTTAATGCCAGGTCATGGAGAAATACAAGTACTCTTAGCCAATCTGGGAGAGAAGCTGATGACAATTGAAAAGAATCAGATCATTGAATTTCTACACTTGCTTCTGACGGCAGAACTTAGTGTTTTCATGAAATTGTATCATTTTCTGATAAGGATTGGCAGAAGAAATTGCCAAAAGTGTCAACGTATTTGTGGATCATGAGCAGCTAACAAATCTGACTGAGAATCAACAAAAGGATGTGCTCCAATAATTTGAAAAATATTGGGAGATATTCGCTCAGAATGACCATGACTTGAAATGTGCAAAAAAGTATCCCACAAAGTTGAGACTGGGGAATATCCGCCAATAAGGGTGAGACCTGTTCAAAGGCAAGAGTGATGGAAGCAAAGGTCAGCGATAAAATCAGCAAATTAGTGAAACATGGATTACTCAATCCGTCATTGAGCCTATAGGAGAGTCCAATCTTCTTGGTAAAAAAGGAAGGATGGATCAAATCAAGTAAATATTGATTATTTTTGACTAAACAAGATAACTAAGAAAGACTCCTATCCACTGCCACAAAGCGATGATGTGCTTGAAGGCCTGGATGAGACAAAATATTTTTTGGCTATGGACCTGATTTTGGGCTATTGGCAAATCGATTTTCAAAAAAAAGATCAGGAAAAATGTGCAATAAGTACTGCGCAAGACTACATCAGATGACCAGAATGGCCCAAAGTTTATGCAATATGCTGTTGACTTTCTAGCTGATATATATAATACTCAGATAACTTAAAGCTATCTTGCATGCTAGTATACTTAGAAAATATCAACGCCTTTAGTGGGACCTTTAAAGATCGCTTGGAGCATCTGTATGAAGTTTTTAAGCGGTTGGTAATGGCGAATCTAAAAATTAAGCTGAGAAAATGCCATTTTTTCAAAAAAACGCTTTGATACTTAGGGTTTTTCATAAACTCTAATGGATTACAACTGCAACCCATGAAAATAGAAGCTATAAAATGGATGTAATCCCAAAAAGTGTTTGGGAAATTCAAGTCTTTTTGAGGATGGTAGGATACTATTACCAAATTCATCACAGACTTCACTGGAATCACTGAGTCTTTATTCTGCGTACTAAAGGATCTAAAAAAGGTTTCATGTGGATTGGTGAGGCGCAGAAGTTGTTTGATAAGCTCCAAAAATATCTCATTAGTAGCCCAGTGTTATAATACCCAAATTTTAATTGGGAATTTATATTTTAAAAAAAAGCCTTGTTAATGGCGATTGGAGCCATTCTAAGTCGATTGGTTGACAATTGGGATATATCCAGTAGCCTATCTAAGCAGAACCCTGTCACCAGCTGAAAGAAACTATACCGTAACAGAGCAAGGGTGCCTGGTGGTAATCCATGCCTTAAGTTTTGAGTCTACATACATGGGACGCACTTTAAAAGTGCAACTGACCACTTATCCCTGTGATGACTTCATAATCTGATGGAACCAGAGGGCCAAATGCACGCTGGGCTATAAAGCTGCAAGCATATGATTTTGAAATTAATAACAGGGTTGGAGAGGTGCATCAGAATGCGGATGGATTCTCTTGATTGCCAGTTGTTCATGTGATTTATCATCAGGCTGATGTGCTATTTCAGCGGATGATCAGAGGAGATATTGGGGATGAACCCCCAGAGATTTGAAATGCACTATGAAAGGCAAGGGAAAATATTGAATTAAAAAACGATCAATTATTAAAAATTAAAAGAAAACGAGCCTTTTTTCTAAACCTTAGGAACAAGAAGAAATCATTTGGGCTTCTCATAAGGTCATTGGTCATGGTGGCCTAATAAAGACAGTGGATCATATTCACCAGTACTATCACTAGGAATTAATCAACTATGATGTCGTGGATTACCTAGCCTGTTGTGCGGAGTGTCAACTTCACAAGCTGCACAAGAACGTTGTAAGCTACTGGCTAGTATGCCCTGGTTTTTCATGGCAAACGGTGTCCATAGATGTTATAGAACTGTTAAGATTCAGCACTGAAGGTGTGAATTACATAAACAACTCAATAGGCCATCTAACCAGTGGGTCAAAACAAAAACCCTTAGTAGAGTGGATGAAATGATTATGGAGAAGTTTATACTTGACCAGATAAATATATTGGCATGGTTGCCCTAAAGTTATCCTCAGTGACAATGTGACCAATTTTACTTAATATGTGATTACCAGGCTAAATTTATTAGTGGGAATATGAGGTGTTGTATCTGTCCCCTATTGTCCAGAAACGAATGGGATGGTGTAAAGAGTGAATGTAACTCTAGCTTCGACTTTACAAAGGTTGGTCGTGGGGAAAACTTCTGCTTGGAGAGCACATCTGAATCTGGTTACATTCACTTATAACATCATTTACCACTTGGCAACAGAGAAAACGCCTTTTGAACTTTATCTAGGCAAAAATTCACATTGCCACCAATATGTATTCTGCAGTGGAGCAATCTTTTGGGATGAGTCCCAAACAATTTCTATCCTGACTTACCAATATCCTGATTAAATTACGATCTCAGGATATCAAAAATGACAATGAAAAGAAGAATCAATGCAAAGAAAATGGACAACCAGAATTGGCCTGCATTGAAAGAATACCATGTGGGCGATAGGGTAGCCTATTGTGATACCCATGGGTTTGGGAGGAAAATAAGTTGGACGCCCTATGGATGGAACTGTTAGTTTCTTTTCAAGTTGGTGAATGATGCCTATAGGATCAAGAATACTAAAAATGATTACATAGCCAATAGAGTCCACACGAAATGCTCAAAATATTGTACTTATGAATATATATAATATAATTTCAATGCATGGGAAAAAATAAAAATTAAATACAAAAAATTAAATATAAAGATAAAAGGATGTATAAAATTACTAAATATAAAGAAATCAATTTTATTTTCAAGCAGTGATGCATAATATTCCCACCTACTGAGCATGGAGGAAGGAAAAGTTAGTGATAGGCATGAGTCTCAAGCATTTGTAGGATCAGGATGTGCTGAAAAAATATCTGCGGAATAGTCCCTATCAACAAGATGTTGAAACCCATCCTGGGGTTGGTGCTAGTGGCAAGGTTCCAACAAGACTCGTCCTGGGTTTTGTACAGGTTGACTAAGGAGTCACTGAAACCCAACATAGGGTTGGTACAGGTTGAGTGGCAAGATGCCATTGGGAACCTTTTCTGGGGTTTGTACAGGTGGACCATTTGATCTTTTGGCAATGATGCAGAGATGTGACTGGTGTGTCATGACGTTGTGGGAACCACACTAAGAAGAGGCAACAGCAGGTAGCAACCAAGGACAAGAAGTTGCGAAGCCAAGCAGAGCATATGGGCGCTGAGTGCAGATAGAGCTGAACTCCACTGAGGTCATTGAGAGATAACATTTAAACATGAGCATAAGCTGAGGCAACTTTCATCCACAAGGGTTCTATTTTCCGCTGGATAATCTGATCAATAGGGGGGATATGTTGGAATTTCAGTTGAACACATTATCCAACCTATTGACTAATTAATTGAACACTTGGTAATTACAATTTATTATCTTGGTGATGGTCATCAACTAAAGATATTCTCGTCAGAAATCCTCTCTAGTGACGTTGAGCATGAATTCAATGAGGAACAACACCAAATAGTGAATTATTGTAGTAGATAATTTAATATCTTGGCAATGGTCGCTGACTAAAGATATTCTTGCCAGGAATCATTCCTAACAATATTGAGCAAGAATTTGATGCGGGAGCAACACCCAATAGTAAAATTATGAGGAATCAATCAGAGAAAATGGATGGGGAGTAGTCAGGAACTACCTTAGCATTCTAACGCTTGTGGTATATGGTAGAATTGTCATTGGCCAATACAATCTGAATCAATTGGTTTCAAGTTCCTAACACCAAAAAATTGGTCGCTGAACAACTGAGGATTATGCTGCCTAAGAAAATCAAGGCAAAGATACCTGGCAAAATTTGGTGCCTAAAGCTTGAGGGTCAATCCAGTATAGGGGAGCAATTATTACCAGCCGACAACTGAAAAGTTGTGCGCTGAATTTTATCATAAAACCCCCAAATATTCCCTATTAAAATTAGATTAAAACTTGATATTAACTTAACTTTTTTACATTGGTTGTATAACTTACTCTTGGGATAAGAGTGTAAGGATCAGATATCCTTAGGTGGCTGTTATCAAGTCTCTATTTGGCTCTGCGAGAAGAAAATAGGGAAAGTTTTCCCTGCCAGTACAGACATATCTTCAAAAAGAAGAAGCACCTATCTAGCGTTGGACCCTTTACTCAACGTAGCTTTTGGGAAATCAATAATAATAGCCTTCATACTATTATTGCCCCAGTTTATCTACTTTGGATCAATCAACGCAAGTGGTCAAGGATCTGTGCAGTTTAAATCAGGGCACAGAAGTGAGCTACCATCTAACGGCCTAGATTTTAATAATATGTTATATTTAAGCTTTATTTCTCCAGTTGCGTTATTTCTTTTTTAATACTATATGGTTTCAACATGAAGGACTCATCATTGTTTATCCAATCACATCTAATTCATAGAAAATTGAGCAAGTAAAAATATGGTAGTATTTTAAAAAAAGTAAGAGGGTTTGTGCTCCAGAGCAATGCTTCAATGAGGACTGAGATCAGCAGGGGTTATGACATAGCAAAAAGATTCGGGGCTATCTCACATCTAACTGAAAGTGACTGATGCTTTGTGGCAGAATCCACACTTGTGATTCAAATGCTGCACTTAGATAGGAGTTTTGGATTGTCCAGACCCTGTAGCATAGGCAAGGACCATAGAGAATGGCGGCAACCTGGTATGGAGTGCTAAAAGATCCTTCCTTGACTATGTGTCCATTCCACAGTTGATCCTGGAATAGTGCAAAGACCTTGGGTCATAATGGGAAATAACTGGACAGGTGAAGCAATGGATGTGGGAGTCAATAGGATTAGCACATTAAGGGCAACATCTATGTTGGAAGGTTAGCCAAATTGGTCACCTGTTCTGTAAGAGCAGTGCAGGACCTGAAACAATATTGTAGACAATTTGGCCAATAGGACGTGTCATGGACATTCATCATACCCTGCTAAGATTGATCTTTTGAAAAAAAAAGAGGGAGGAGTAAAAGAAGTCATGATTGATTGTCTTTTTGATCATTGTTTAGTGAGTTCATAATGATAACTCATTGTAAATGAGTGAATGAAAATAGAGACTGATGCCAGGGCTATTCCTTATATATATGAAGGGCTAGTAGAATCGTGCCCTTACTTTATTGTGAGCCAGGAGATCATAGTTTTAATAAAAATTATAAAGGGTTTGAGAAAATGCATAGCTAAATTATAACCACTCTCCAAAGGAGGTTTGAATAGATCTTGGAATTCCCTAAAATACAGACACTGCTGGCGGAGAGCGGATGCCCATTGGTAATTAAAATTATGCCTCAGAAAACAAATTATGCGTGAAATTTGAGTTATATGGATGTGGCATGGGTTTTAATGTCCATAAGTCTAATACAACCTCAACTTCACTGGTATAGTAAAGTGGAGAGTTGATCTTTTGATTTTCTGGAGGTGTTCTGTTTAGATTATTATATTTCCTCTGAGAAGGCCTTTCATAGTGAAATGTTTCCAAAAAGGCTATGGCTAGGCACTTTTGCGTTTAGAAAGGGTCTGCAATAGCAACTATCTATGGTTATGGCTCATATACACTTTGTTGTCAAACTACCAAGAAACATAAGTATATATGCTTTTTAAGTATAGTTTAGTCTTTAAAACTCTTTATTGGGTTAAAACTTATCAATAATTATATGTTGGGTGAGGACCCTGTAATGTAAGGAGCACTTTTATCCTTCTCAATCAGTATCATTACAAATTTTCTATTAAAAGGGTCAAGCAGCAGCATTCATTGTTTTTCACCATATGGATTGTCATGATCTCATTTGTTCTGGGATTTAAAGGTTGAGGTTCTGGTATTTCTATATATTTTCAACAGATTATCAAATTGGTGGACCTGATTATTCATTTCCTTGAGCAATTATCAGTTCTCCCTAATTTGGTCCTTTCCATATGAGGGCATTAACTCAATTAGAAGAATGTCATATGGTCCATCAGACCCTGATTCCAGAGGGTGGCTTTCAACTCTCTCACCTCTTAGTTTTTAAAAGGGTAATAGTTTTTCTTTTCATTAGAAATCATTACAGTGTACCTCAAGATCCTGTCGTAGGGTAACATAGACTAAAAAATAAAACATATAATTAATTGAGTACATTACTCTACACAACATCAGTGATGTAATAATCAGAACCAACTTTTTTAGGACACAATATGTGCCAGACCAGGAGGTGTCAAGTTTTTTAGGTCATACTCCAAAGCAATGATGATAAACAAAACAAGATCTTTACCTTTTTGAGGTGAAAGTGCTGGTTAATGAGTATTAAATCAAGTGGTCTCTTTTGAGGTAGTTTAATAATCTTTTTGGAGGCAGTGGCTTATAACCTAGTTTTTTTATTGGCTAATGTCCTCATGGTAAACTTAGCAATTTTGGGAATGGGGGTATACAGCAGTAATTATACACTAATAAATATCATATCCTTCTCGCATAGAGGGCCTGAAAAAGTGACAATTGGATCTTCTGGTGATAACTATGCAGTATGCCAGTAAGGCGGAGGAAAGATAGTGATTCCATTGCATAGGCTCAGTGGCCACCATTTTTCAGAATATATATAAAATGTCCTGTTTGCTCATACTACTGCCCATTATTGATTGAATGTGGGGGCAGTAAAATGTTGAAGGTACAAAACATGGAAGTCAATTCTTGCACTAAATGTGACATAGAATTTACTCTGTTATATAAAAGAAGAACCCTAGGACAACCATGTTGAATGAAATTGTATTGGTAAAGGAATAAAGCCAAAGCCTTAGTGGAGCCACCAAGGACATAGATAGCTTTAAAAACTTGGTTTAGTTGGCCAATATCAAGTAGAATATATCAATAGTAATAAAGTCCCGTGGATAGGAGTCGCACTACATCAATACTTAACAACATGAATCCAAATAAGCCACTTTTTAATAATGGTATTGAGTATTTGGCTGATCTTGAGTTGCACACTTAAAGCATGCTTCAAGCACTTTGCGGATGGTTTACAAAATTAAAACCCAATACTATTTTTTAGCCATTCATAAGTTTTCTTAACGGCCCCATGGGATATGGAAGAGTGTCCTTCAGAGTAATTTTGGTTTGATAGAACAGCCACACATAATGCAACTATATCCATTGATTAGCTTATAAAGCATCCCTTCTTGATCTGAGTAAACTTTGTCATATTAATAACTCAGACTTAGTTTCTGATATCTAAATTTTTACCTGATGTCAATTCATCCAAATTTTATCATACAAGCGATATTTTTCAGGTATCCTACAGTCAAAAATGGCACTTACAGAAGCCTATATGTGCTATGGTGAGTAGGTTTGGCGCAGTAAATAGATATAAAGTCATAACTATGAAATTTTAATTACCATCTAGCCAACCTCCAATCAGGAATTTACATCTGCTTGAGTCACTTGAATGGAGGCGTGATCAGTGATGATGGCAAATGGGTTTCATATAAGTAAGATGCTGGACTTTGAGATGACCACATAATCCAACCTTTTAATCAATTAATAAATTTGACGATTAAGTGTAATCATATAGGATTGGCAACAGCAGCCAACTGATAGGATTTTCATTAAGCATCATCCTCAATGATATTAGAGGTCGCCAACTGAAGAGATTATTGTCAGATATCATCCCTGATGATATTAGAGGTCGCCAACTGATGAGATTATTGTTGGCAATTATCCATGACGAAATTAAGCAATAATTTGATATTGGATCTATGCCAATAGTCAAATTATAGGGAATCATTTAGAGTGGAACGAATGGGGAGTCATCAGAAACTACCAAAGCGTTCAAATGCTGGAGGAAGAGAGTAGGATCATCATCAGCCAAAACTATTGGATTTGAGTCCCTAATACCAATTGTTTGGTCTCCAAACAGAAGAGGATTATGCTGCCTAAGAAACTCAAGGCAAAGGTACCTGACGAGATTCAATGCTTAACATTTGAGAATTTAACCAATATAGGAGCACGAATAATTCCCAGCAGACAGCTGAAAAGTTGTGTGCCGATTCTAACTATTAAACCCCCAATTATTCCCTAATAAAAGCAGATAAAAACTTGATAACAACTTATTTAATTTACTTTAGTTGTTTAACATTACTATTAAGAGAAGAGTGTAAGGATCAGATATCCTTAAGTTAATTCTGTCGAAATCTCCGCTTGGCTCTGCAAGAAGGAAATAGGGCAAGTGTTCCCTACCAGTACAAGGATATCTTCAAGAAGAAGGAGCATCAGTTTAGCGTTGGACTTTACTTTCAACGTGGCTTTGGGCATTCAACTTTAATATTAGTCCTCATACTATTATCGCCTCAGTTAATCAAGTAGCAATCAAATTAACTCAAGGATCTATGAATCTGTGCAGTTGGAATCTAAGGCCAGAAGCGTGCAGCCATACAGCGCCCAAAATTTTAACATTGGTGCTCACTACAGGGGTAGTTGAGTTGTCAAAAGCCAATTTAAACAACGATGTCTTACAAGGAAGAGCTTCAGAAGCTCTAGGCGGAACTACATGCCATCAATCAAAATATGCTCAACTTGGCATCTCAAGATGATGTTAGTACCTCATAGGAGCGTGTTATCAAGGCAGAAGAGATGCTTGAAAAATTAGGAACGGTGTATAACGAACTGTTTGAAAGAGTTGCCTCTTTGAAGTGGAAATATGATGAACTTGTTAAAGAAAGTTTATTCCAAAAAAAATGGGAAGCAGTTCAAGAACTCATCCAGCGGTTTCATGAGGATATAGAGAAAATGAAAAAGCATATTGAGGATTTCCAAAAACACAAATGTGATTGTGAACAATATGAGGCAAATGAGGCTGATGAAAAAGGCAAGCGAAACTTCAATTGGGAAGACCCCTCTTCCCTGAAATATGCCCAAACCATTCGCTGGTGTGTCAAAAATGTCTCCCAAAGCCACTCCTATGGTTACTCGAGTTGCTGGGCAAGGATCTTTATGAGCAGAGTAACTGAGGAATTTCGAAATATGCCAAAATTGCCCACCTTTCACCGAGATAATGCCCCTGGCGTTTTTTCACCTATTCAAGATGACCATGTTCAGTTATGCAGACTGTCAAAAAGTGGTGACCCTAATGAACTGTCTTAGCACTAATTGTCAGAATCTGGCGCTTCCCCATCTCAATGGGGACAACTGGTCATACGTAGAAGCAAAAACAGCCATTATGTTAGAGTTTGGAAGCCCTACTTGGATGGCAAATCACAAACAAGAGTTCATGGTATACAATTATGAAAAGATGAGACACTGGCTAGTTTTGCCAAATGGGTTTACCATGAATTTAATCTTGGCAGGGGCAAATGTGCAGACTGACTTTGATGCATGCATAGCCATGCAGGTGGCGCTTTGGACCTAACACAAATTGCATCATATTATGGAAGCAGCACTAGTAACTGAAATAACGGCCTCACAGATGATGAACCATCTGAAGACGTTGGGAGAAACTTTTGATGCGCCCAATCAATTATATGACGAATTATAGCTGAAGATGATCAAACTATAGTGAAATTAGAAGATGAAATTCCATTGAGCATTGAAAAAGTTGTTATTTAGCAGAATCAAGTTGTAATGGGGTAAAACTGCAATGGATCCAAGTGTAAGGATAAACCAACTAACCACTATTAGAAAAATGGAGTAACGTGACAATTTGCCACCCAAAATTTGGAGAAGAAATTATGACGATTTATGAATGTTGTGATTCTTCAAGAGGAGGATAAAACTGCCCAAAAAGTTTGAAAAGGGCTTGAAGTCTAGATGTGGATCTATTTAGCACTGCAAGTGAACCTGTTCTGCAAGATATCTACATGGAATAAAGGATTGGCAGGACCAGCTCAGGTTGCAACTGGGTCCTCCATGAGAAGTCCTAAGGTGTTAGATGACATAAATTTGAAAGGCGATTAATCCAGATAGTAGTGGATGAAGTCAGTTGATATTAAATTAGTCAATTTATAAGAAAGACAATGAATGTCAAAAATACGATCAGATACAGATGACTTTAGCAAAGAAAAATGTTACTAAATTATCTAGGCTAGTAGTTGATCACTTACAGATCTATCAGCAGAATTAATCAAACGTCCAAGTTGGCAAATAATGCTGAGAAATAAGATCAATTTGAGTAGTGATTAACTATTGCCAAAGAAACATGATCAAAAAAGACTCTTATCTGCTGCCTCTAACTGATTATGCACTTGATCGCCTGGGGGAGGCAAATTACTTTTTGGTTATGGACCTGATTTCAGGCTATTGGCAAATAGATTTGCCAAAAGAAGATTAGAAAAAATGTGCAATAATTACCGCAGAAGGATTATACCTGCCAACCAAAATGTCCTAAGGTTTTGCAATGTGCCAGTGACTGAGAAAATGTTACAAACTTTTATATGGGTAGAAAGCTGCATTATTAACAATATTGTATTCAGCAGTAGAGCAATCTTTATGGATGAGTGCTGAATGATATCTATCCCAAGTAGCCAATATCCTGATTGAATTACAATCTCAGGTTTTTGAAATGACAATGAAAAAAAGAATCAATGTGAAGAAATTGGATGGCCTGAATTGACCTTCATTGAAATAATACCCTGTGGATAATAGGGTAGCCTATTGCAATAACCATGGGTTCAGGAGGAAAATGAGTTGGATGCCCTATGGATGGGACCATTTGAAGTTATCGCTAAGTCAGCAAATGATGTCTATATGATCAAGAATATTGATTATGGTCGCATAGTCAATAGAGTCCACATGAAATACTTTAATTTTTGGACTTGAAAAATAAAATAATAATGAAAAAAGGAAAGATAAAAAGACGCATAAGAATATGGAAACTAAAAAATATAAAAAAATCAATTTTATTTTCAAGCAGTGATGCATCTAGCAATATTCTCACCTACTAAACATGGAGGAAGGAAAAGATAGTGATAGGAACGAGTCCCAAGCAATTGTAGGATCAGGATAGGCTGAAACTAGATCTGCGGAATAGTCCCTATCAACAAGATGTTGAAATCCATTCTGGGGTTGGTACTGGTGGCAAGGTGCCAACAAGACCCGCCCTGGGTTTTATACAGGTTGACTAAGGAGTCACTGAAACCCATTATAGGGTTGGTACAGGTTGAATGGCAAGATGCCAATGGGACCCATCCTGGGGTTTGTACAAGTGGACTAGTTGATCTTTTAGCAAGGATGTGAAGATGAGACTGGTGTGGCATGATGTAATGGGAACTGCACTTGAGAAGAGGCAGCAATGGGTAGCAACCAAGGATAAGAAGTCATCAAAACTGAGCAGATAATATGGGCATTGAGTGCGGAAAGAGCTGCACTCTGCTGAGGACATAGAGATATGAAAATTAAATATGAGCTTAAGCTAATACAGCTTTTTCTTAGTACTAGATGGTCCCAACCGCTAATACAGCTTTCATCACCGAGGATTCTATCTTCTGTTGGATTATTTGGTCAAGAGGGGGTATGTTGAAATTTGATATGACCACATAATCCAACCTTTTAACTGATTCTTAAATTTGATGATTAAGTTATAATCATATAGGATCAGCATCAGCAGCTGATTGATGGATAATTGTCAAGCATCATCCCTAATGATATTAGAGGTCGCCAGCTGATGAGATTATCATTGGCAATCATCCCTGATAATTAAGCAAAAATCAATATGGGAGCAACACCCAATAGTCAAATTATAAGAATTGTTCAGAGTGGAACATATGAGGAGTAATCAAAAAATATAAAAGCATTTGAACGCCGGAGGAAGAGAGTAGGATCATCATCAGCAAAAATAATTGGTTTCAAGTCCCTAATTCCAATTGTTTGGTCTTCAAACAGCCAAGGATTAAGATGCCTAAGAAACTCAAGGCAACTGGTATCCGACCAAATTCAGTGCCTAACACTTGAGAGTCAAACCAGTATATGCACAAATAATTTCCAGCAGACAGCTGAAATGTTGTATGCTAATTATAACTATAAAACCCCCAATTGTTCCCTAATAAAAAGCAGATAAAAACTTGATGTAATTTATTTGTTTTATATTAGTTGTTTAACAATATTCTTAAGAGAAGAGAGCAAGGAACAGATATCTTTATGTTGGTTTTATCAATTCTCCACTTGGCTCTGCGAGAAGAAAATAGTGAAAGTGTTCCCTACCAGTACAAGAACATCTTCAAGATGAAGAAGCACCTGTTTAGCGTTGGACAATACAACAACGTGGCTTTGGGATTTTCAACCTTAATAATGGTCCTCATACTAATATTGCCTCAGTTAATCAAATTTGATCAAATCAACGCAAGGATCCACAAATCTGTGCATTTGGAATCTAAGGCCAGAAGCGAGAAACCATCCAGCGCCCAGATTTTAACATAAGGGTAAAAGTTCTTTATCATGAGGAGAACGGCCAAACATTCAGAATTGGTGATTATGTAGTTTTGTTTGGCATCAATAAGGTTCTAAAGTAGGCCGCGGGATAGTCCACTTGTTGGTTGTCTAGGTTAGCTAGTATGTCTCTGAAAGTCATATAGCTATTATCAGTAAACAACAATAAGTGTTGGTGAAAATCTGGATGTATAAATACAGGCTGGGCTACCAATGATGTTTTAAAAAGCTTAAGGATTCGCCCAGCTTGGGATTCCATCAAAAGTGAACTTTAAAGCAGATATACTAGAGGTTGCCAAGGGTGGAAAACATGGTATGAATTGTCCATAGTAACACACCATCCCAAGGAAAAATTGATGTCCCTTAGACTATGAGGACAAACTTTGTATTACAGTAGCTTTATCCAGGATAGTTAATTTCCTGATTTGTAACCTTATGACAAATGTTCCATTTCAGTTTGAGAAGATGAACATTTGGATGACCTTAGCTTGAGGGAAGCTTGTCACAACCAGTTAAAGACTTCATGGTGATGTTCTAATGCCTTTAAAGATTTTTTAAATAGTGAGATGTTGTTGAAACAGACCAAGATACATAACAATATCAGGTCACCAATCAGTATATCCTTCTCTCTCTTAGAGGGGCAGGGCGTTATACAATATTGTGGAATATATGTCAGTTCAGATATTAGTTTTTTTACAATCAAAGAGCCTTACTCTTGTTGGGATTTATACTTGATTAGGATATTTGGATGTTTTGGCCAAAGGGAATAGACCTGATCCAACAATTAGCCCAGACATAAACTAGAGAAAATTCACAACACTTCACAACCATATAACATTGGGGATCTTCCCAATTTATGTAGACAGCTATTGCTCCACAAAGCTTCCTAATCTTAGTGTTCAAAACTGAAGCATGCGGTAAGCAAATCCTTTTTTGACTGAAATAAAAATCCTGCTACTGAATCCATAATTAGTAATGAGAATAGATCTTATCTTGGTACACATGGAGATTAACCAAGAAAAACTCCCCTATAACAATGATTCTAAGCAATAAACTTTACTCACTTTTCTCCTTTTAAGTTAAATTGATCTACTCTATCTATTTAGAGAGAAAAACTACTTATTAGGATCTATGATTTCAGGAACGTAAACCTGAGGAAAGACTTTCTAATTTGTGAAAGCAAAAAAGTAAATCCAGAACCCAGGAACTTCAGATTTATTGGGCTTAAAAAATAAAGGGACACGTGGTCTAAACCCTCAGTCCTGACAAAAATGGTGCTCCCTTACAGGTTTTCCCTGAGCTCATGGTGTAACTATTATATAATGCGCAATAACAATTTGGCGTCAGATCCTTCTTTTGATTAGGAACGCCTTAATCTCTTGGCAAAATTACCTGCTATGATGAGTGGGATGGAGCAAAGAATTTTCGCTATTGAGCGACGCGAACTCAAACTTTGTGATGCAAATACTTAGCTTAAAAGCAAAATTCAGCAGTTAAACCCACTCATTGCCACCAAATCAGCATTTCATGCTGCCCATGATTGGGTAGATTTAATAATGAAAGCTAACAACGACATTTTAAAGTCAGATAGACGTACTCAACTTTCATATATCTCCCATTGATAGCAGTTCCTCTTTAGACGAAATTACACTCCTGGTGTCAATTCATGTTGTTCAACCATTAACCTCACCAGTGGCATGTTTAAACTGTCGTTAAAAAAAAGTATATCCTGGGCAAAGGGAGTATCTTCTCTTTCTTATTTTGTTAAAAAATTTTTATGAAAGAAGCCACTGACAACCAACAGCTCAATTACCTAATTAACTGTATTAGTCATGTATCTCAAGACATTATGGTACCTCTTCTCACGAATTTCCAGACTTAAGATGATGCCAATACTTCCTTGCTTCAGGCTTAAAGGAGTGACTAACTTTTTTCAACCAAAAGCAAACTTTTATGGGCATAAGCCTCAATTGGGGAGAAACCATCACTGAGTTCACTCACCATTTTTACCTTGAGGCTCAAATGCTGGTCACTGTAAAATTGTTACTTTAGATAACGCTATTACTGCCTCATTTTTGGCATTTAAAAATATGCCTGATATTCTACTTTACCTTAAAGTGGTGAAGTCTAACTGGACTTCTCTCCTCATATCAAAGAGGCCATTTTGGAGATTCCAGCTACTCTACTCAAACCAATTGGCCCCCTCATTTTAACAATAAAAGCCTTGGTCCCAAGTGTTAGCAGTTACCCCTCTTGATTCGCCTACCTGCAAATTATTCTGCACTTCTTTTCATGAGAAGCAATTATACTGTAGACATTTGTCAAATCTTTCAACATAAGTCAGCAAATGATCAGTCAGTGTAAGGCAGAAGGTTCCCTATATTGATGACAATCATGTGCCTCAGGACCTTTGTAAGATCTAGTTCCATGCTCAGCACCTTGGAATGCTTTTTGTTAGCGGCGCCTGCAGAAGTCGTCATACCCCTTTTTATCCAAGGAAATAAAGATTTATCATTTTTACTATTTTTATGTTGGCAAGTTACCCAAACAAATCTTGGAGATCAGTTACTCTATGGATAGCAAAATGCTGACAGATAAAACCTTTAAAGGCATTGAACAGCCCCGAGTTTGGCCACAGAAAAATCGTCTGCTTCATTACTACAAATCACCCACAAAAGTTTACTAGCCAATAATTCTCTATTTGTCTCTTTGGTGGTAGACTAGAAGTAGTCATTCAATAGGTTAAAGACTTGGAAATTTTTATTACCAGCTCACCAGTTAAAATTATAATCTCCCAACCTTGATCAGAGAATAAAAATGGCTCTAGACTTGATTCACAAGCTGAAATGGAATGGCTGGTAATTAAATAACTAAAACAATTGGGGCATATTACACAGTACCTCTCTTTTTTTAGCACTATTAGTGCCCAACCCAATAGGGGATTCGCCACGCATCTAAATTTGCATATGGGCCAAACAAAGGGAATATTAGAAATAAAAAATTAATAACATGACACTTCAGATAACAGCCTAGGAAGCCATATCAGAAGGTGATGAAACTTTGAGGAATTTTAGTCTAGAGCCCGCTTTAGCTGGCAGACCATGGCGGGCAACATCAGGGTAGGAGCATCAGCAACATGTAGCATAAGGAGGTATGATTGAGGGTTTTTTTTGTTGTTGAGATCAGTAGTGTCAATAGTATCGACGTATTGAGCAAGTTGATGCTCAGCTAAAGTGGAGAGTAGGCACACAAGTGAATGACTTGATGCACCAGAAGGTTTTGGGATAATTGGGGTCCTAAAGAGAGGTTTTTTCTGCATCAATGCAAGGCGGCTAGCACCAAAAGCAAAATCATCTTTTTCATACTTTGCCTCTTCCTCATAAATCATGGGGAACAATAAGGATTGGAATATCCTCAACAAGGAGCTTCATCGCCCCATGAAGATACTGGAGAAGTAGGGTGTTAGCAGGGGCAGCTGCAGCCTTAACTGACATTTTATTAATATTTTATAAACTGAAAAAACGTTTTAAGGGCAAAAATGGTGGGGATGTGAACAAGGAGGGTAAACGAAGAACTCCTCCTAAGCAAAATCCAGCTTTACATGATATGGCTGTTCATCCTCATCAATCCATTTGAGAGCCTCAAATGGATTTAGCTCGGCCAATGCTGGGCCAGCCACCGGAATTTGAGAGTGGCAGGAGCTGATTGGTTGTGGACAGTTGACCACAGCAGCTCAGCTGAAATGGTTCATCCATAAACTCAGGATTCAGTAATCTGATCAAATTATTTTAAAAAAATTTAAATTTTGTGTTTTGATTGGGCGCCACTTTGGGATCTGCACCCAATTTCCCCAAGGCTGGGGATGGGTGGATCAAACCCAATTTGAAGAATTGGGGCAAAGTGGCAACCAACCCAATGCCAGAAGGAGGAACAGCAGAAGCGGCAGTGGCGGAAGCTAGAGGGTACATTCACTTTCATATGATTTAATTTGAAGCACAAGGGGCAAATGGCGTAGCCATTTTTGACATGAACCCATAATGGGTGATCAGGGGCAGATTTGATCACTATGAGGGGGAGAATTTTGAGGTGGGAATTATGATGAAATGAGTGGATTATTGAAAAGGCATGAGGTTCTGCCAACTGATCCCCCCTGTTAAGAACCACAAACTGCAACACGTGTCTGCATTGTAAATGGCCAAACCCTCCATGAGCTCATGGCGAAGGCGTTCAGGGGAGAGATGGGAGGGCAACCTGGAGAATTGGACAACCAAAGTGGCCTCATCCAGGAGCCACATGCAAACAGTGGGAATATAAATTTTTAAACTGATTTGCAGCTTAGATGCTGTTGCTGCATTGGCCTCAGAGCGGAAGCCAAGGTCAAAGACTCCTTAAAGGGATGGAAGTCAATGTAGCCAGCAGGTTTGAAAACCACTGTGACCATCTCAATGAAGGCTGCACTCACATAAGGGAAAGGTTCCCATATTTGACCCAGAGGCCAAAATGAAAATTGCTTCATGGAAGCACCAAAGGGCTCTGGAGCACCGCATGTGAGCATGTGTGGTGGTGGCCAAGTTCCATGGGGGACATAACTCCTGGTAGCGTTGGGAGGACTAGCAGAGTCAACCCAAGCGCATTTCAGTGGCAGCTGAAATATGCCAGATGCCACTGCACCACCACCCCAAGATGTGGCAGCAGGTGTCAATTGCATCGACATCAGTAAGTTTTGGCTCAATTGAGAAGTCCTTTTTTGCTTTCTTTATTTAAAAAAGGAATTTGGCTTAGATTTAGTTATTAAAGCAAATAGAGAGATTTCCACATTACCTCTCTGATTTAAGTTTTATAATTATTGCCCACGATCAGTGTTAGTAAACATTAATTATGAGTTGCTTGAGAGTTCAACTGATGTGGGAGTTAAAATGACTTTGTCAAATATAAATGAAAATTACCTTTCATTATTAGGATATTGGATCCCGTTGGTATTTATAACCCAGTCAACATAAAAAGGCGCTCTCCCAAAAAACGAACTTGCTTACTCAAATATCCATCCTCCATTTGTAAAGTTGAATGTTAAGTCTTAATAGGAAAACTAAGTAACCCCATGGAGCTGTGAACGCCAAAGACGAGATCCTTCCTTATACACCACATCTATTACAATAACCTCTGGCTCACAAGTGCTTGTGGATATGGGGATCATGATTCACACCCCTCCTAATCAAGTTTTGGATCTAAGTTCACCCAAACCCTTCAATCAAAGAAGCGTTGATCTGCCCAGGGATTTTGGATCCTTCTTCAGGAATTCTATCTCTAACTTATAGGTGAATTTAACAAATCAAACCCTCCAAGTCCCTCAGCATGCCCCTATCACATATGTAAAAATTATGCCCCTTTGAGAATATCGCTGACTTGAGTTGTTTATCTCTTTACAAGATTTAGGATTTGCTCCCCTATCCACCTTAGCTCTGATCAACATTTGAATTAGGGTAGCAATCACCCCTAACAAACGCCAAAAATTTGAGTCCTCTTCAAATAGTATGGTGATATTTTTCCTTGGGACCAAGTGACTAAAAAAATATCAGGAGTAACTCACTTAATTGAGACCAAAGACCACCCTCAATTTAAAGCTCAGCCATAAATGAAATCTAAAGTTGAGGAAGCTCAAGTGGCTTTAGGTAGCAGCAACTTCTGGAGGCCAGGTTACTCGTGCCTACTAAAAGTCTGTGGGCTTCCCAAATCCTATTAATTTAAGATAGAAGGATGGTGGCCACAGAGTTGTCATGGAATATCACCGCATAAATTCAATCATAAGAAGTGATATCTATCGTTTGACATATATAGATAATTTCTTAGGCTTGATGTCAGGCTCTCACTTTTTTTGGCTTTGAATCTCGCCAGTGGGTACTGGCAAATTGATTTGCTGCCAAAGGATTGTGAAAATGTGCCTTCATTTCAAATATAGAGCTATATAAGCCCACTAAAAATCTGCATGGGTTATGTAACGCCCCTGCTATCTTCCAACGCGCCCTTGAAAAAATTTTAGGTGACTTGAAATTTTTATGTGTGTTAGTCTATCTTGATGATAATACCATTTTTGAAAATTTATATTAAGCACATAAATCATATCTGCAAGTTTTCCAGCAACTAAGGCAAGTATCATTAGAATTAAAGCTGTCAAAATGCTCCTTTCTTTCTGAGAGAAATGGTTTCTTGGGCTATAAGGTAGGTAAAGCTGATTTATCCCATATGGATAATAAATTTATGGCCGTTTCTAATATGACCCCCAAAATCCCAAGGAGATGTACAAATCTTTTGGGATGTTGAGAAACTATTGCCAGTTTATTCACCATTTTGCTAACACTTCCAAGCCTCTAGTATTTATATTATAAAAAGAAGGTTGTACCCTTCCAATGGAAAGAAGAGCAACAGTAAGCCTTTGTCATATTACGCACAGCCTCTCCCATTCACCAATACTTATACATCAAAATTCAACAAACGTTTTCTACTTTTTACTGATGCTAGCGATATAACTATCAGAAGCTATAATACCTCGGCATGATGAAACTTAGTGGAACATCCCATAGCCTACTATAGCATGACCTTAACCAGAGATGAATGCAACTGTTGCGTTACAGAACTCAAATGCTTGACAGTCCTACTATTAAGTATCTTTGACCCTACTCATTTGGGAATCATTTTACTTTAATTACCAATCATGCTTTCTTACGATGGCTACAGCAAATGAAGGATCCTGATGTGAGGTTAGCCCGATGGGTTTAAAAAATTAAAAATACGAATTTCTATTATTCTTTGACCAGGGTCTATCCACCAAAAAGTGGATTGCTTATCCAGATTACCATATTAACTTAAACTACCCTAAGGAGTGACTCTATGACCTCTTAACCCATTCACATTTATGGAAAGATGGATCCCTGACCCTTTAAGAAAATTTTAAAATTAGTGAACCTCCAAGCTAAAAATGGTAAACTTTACAACCTCATATAAAAAATGGTTGCCCTATATAGAACTCTCAGCTCAAACTAACATCATATTAGTGTGACATTGGCAAGTCGGCCATGGGAAATTCAGAATACTTACCAGTGGCTCAAGACTTGATGCTACTGGGAAAAATGCTTCTTTTCATACAAAATGTATTAGAGTCCTGCCTGGTGTGTAAAAGTCAAACTAGATCTAATACCCAATATCAACATCAAGTATTCCACCCTTTGAACCCTTCCATACTATAATTTTTGGTTTTGTGGGACCTCTCCCTTGAGCCTCTAATGGTCATCAGTTCTCTTTCTAGCTGTGGATTATTTAACTAAGTGGATTGAAGCTGTATCATTACCATCTGCTTCAGCAAAAGCTACATCCACATTTTATTATAATCAGATTATCATCCAGCATATTGCCCTAACATAATTCTCTTTGATGATGGGCAAAAGTTCCAATTGTCGCTGGTAAATGATTTAGACAAACTGATGGGATTCAATAAGGTATTTTACTCTCTACCATCTTGCAACCAATGGAATGGTAGAGTGGGCGAATGATACTCTAACTACAACTCTCTGGAAAATGGCTATGACCAGCCCCTTCTTTGGCTCCAATATTTGCTTAATGCAATACTGGCCTATAGAATAAGCTATCATTGCATAACTAAGTTTTCACCACTTCAAGCATTGTTTGGAATATATCACCATCTGCCTTCTAAAGTGCAAGCTATTTTAAATAAGCTTCTCCCAAAGTCCCTAAAGTTATCATGTAAAGCATCGCCAATGAGCTTATTTAGCTTTAGGCTCTGGCTTCCAGGAACTTATTGGCTACCAAAAAATAAAGAAACCAATCTTTTTAATAATAAGCATGAACCACTGCACCTCTTCTACTGGTTGACCTAGTTCTTTTCTACCACCATTGGCCTAGAGGTCACAATAACAAATTGGGAATCAATTGGTCAGGGCCCTACAATATATATAAATGAGGTAATGAACACTCAATTGTAGAGGTCTCTCAGGTCACTATGGCAAATTGCATACACAGTCAATTCCTCCGGCCATCTTCCCCCTGAGCCAAGATCTAGAGGGGGCTTTGCAGGATTCCAGTAAAATCTGAGATTCACATGTTTCAGATGGCAGAAATTGAACCCATTTTGCTAGAATAGTATAAACTATCATAATGGATAATCCTCAACTAAATTTAAGGTCTTTCAATATTGGGGATTAACCCTGCAAGATACAATCAACTAGTGCTCACCCCAAGCCCCCTGATATATGGGTTAAAACCCAATTTATGCGGCGATTGAATCCCTTTAAACCAAAATGAACGACATGCCATAGAATCCCCAATTAATAGATATAAATAGATCTTAGATTAGAACGCAAGGAGATTTACCAAGAAATCAACTCCCTGATCTCTCAAAAAATTCTGTGTCTAAGAAAATAAGCTTTACTCTCTTTGCCATTTTAAGTTAAATTGACCTACCCCTATTTACTTAGGGATAGAATTAGCATTTAGGATTTATCATCAAAAAACTTATTCTAAGTGAATACTTTCCGGCCAAGGAAAGTAAAAGTTTAAAATTCATCACCCAGGAACTTTAGTTCCCTGGTTTTTAAAAATAAAAGGACAAGTGGTCAAGAAAATTATCCCTGATAAATTTAGTCTTGGGTGTAGCTAATCTGCCTATATCCACCAGTAAGGTCCATAGACAAATAATATTCGTCTCATTTGAGAAAGCGTAGAAAATCAACATATTAAGCAGAGGTTGCCAACTTTTTAGTGACAAAAGTAATTTTTTTTAATCCATGAAAACATGTTTCCTCCATACTTTTTGCAAAAAAGAGACATTAGAAGGCTCACAGACTCTGGGATGGCATCAGAAGTCCTGACTTCATTAATCACTTTTTATTCTACAGTTACTTGAGCTTCTTATACTTTATTCTTTCAATAGGGCCACGCTCAGATTTGGAATCATCGCCCATTTCTACATTGTACACAACTCCTCTTGTTTTACTATAAATATGGGTTGGGGTTGAAAACAGGTCAGCTTAATTCTCAAGTAGCTTGTCAACGTTCTTTCTTTACCTATGAGTCAATTATTATTGCAACATAGTATCAACCAGACCACCGTGGGAGGCGCCTCCAAGTTTACATTATGAAGAAATCCAAAACCTTGTACATCATCAATATTATCAATAATTAATAGCCATACTAAGAAAATGGTGAGATCAATCCTATTATACGTGGTCTTTTTGTTAGATTAGCCAATAGTACTGAGATTAAAACTGTGTTTGTAGGACCAAGAACTCTGGTAAGGCCGATAATTTCAATATTGGGCATCAACACCTTATATCTCTAAAAGGCTCCCTAGGGGTATAACTATGTGAATTTTGTTTTTGATGACTTCTGAATTTCAGAATTTCAATTTGCTTCTGCAGAGTATAACAGCATTCTCTTAATCCATTTACTACATGCGGCAGTAGCAGCACACGAGGCCCTCAGACGTGGCATTCACTTTGGTCCATCTTTTCATCCATATATAGTAGTCAGGTTTTGGTCTTTATATGCTCTTTAGAATCTTAGTAGTTTAAGATACTAGGATAGCGTGAGTCTCAGTAAGATAGAAATTTTTCTGCTTAATGAACACTGGCATCATATTGTGGATGCATAGGGTCCTGACCATAACTCATAACTGGGATTGTAAAAGGCCAAAGCCAAGGTATCTAAAGATAAGTTACCAATCTTGAGTGGAAGCGTAGGATAGACCCAAATAATTCATGAACATTGGGGCTATGTTCTTTATTCCACATAATTTGAAAAATAAGGCGATCTTTATCCTTTTCATATGTTTATGAAAATAATTTAATGAAGACCCGCTATCCATGATTGTAAGGATGTAGATTTTACATACCTTAACAGCGACTCTGTAATCAGGGTCCCAAACTGCAGTAGTATGGTAAGAAACATGGGTGACTTGGCAAAAAGAAGAATAAGAAATATTAAGATGTAGTTTTCAAAAGTAGATAATGCGTTCTAATGTTTATCCCTAGATGCGTCACTTTCTGGAACATTAATAAAGGATGTAAAATAACTAAGAGGCATGCTAGTATTGTCAGCATGAGTTTCCCTATTAATACTGAAAGCTCTTTGTTCGCATCCTTAATGCACCTTTTCTAGCTTTTAAAACGGTATGACGTCAACCCATGCAATAGAAGTAGATCAGCATAACTTTATTCTTTGCTTTGATAGCATGCACGCGTGACTTGATGGGGGTCTGTGATATTAGAACAGTTACCATAGATGTAGGAATCTCATTGAGAGTCTTCTTAATTTCTTGGATACATGTAAAATTTTGCTTAATCCTTTTCATATGAAGTTGGACAAGTTCCATGACTTGAGGACAGAGATAACTGCGTTGATGGAGTCATCTAGAGAAAAAAATTAATAGTTACTAATGGTTGAGTGCTGCCATAAAAGTGACTAATAAAATATGAGGGACATTCTCACTTGTTGAGGAGAATCTCCATAAAATTTTTTATATGGTTTAGAAAGATTTGATAACTTCCAAACTTAAGGATTGAGGGAGCCTTGACTTTAACCTATAATGTGAAAGTCATGCAGAGTTGGGTCATAATTTTTTAGCCTCACCACAAAGGCAGGAATGGGCATGCTCTAATTTTGGCTCTAATTTTGTTTATCAGTGGCCCCCTCCATTTCACTCTTTTAAACATTAAAGAACAGCAAATATTCTCTTAGATTGTAGTAAACCTCTTTAAAGCTTTATTTGAAGCTAAATCCATATGTTATGGAAATGGTATTTATGGTTGGAGGTGCACTTTGACTTGGCCTAGAGCATGCTTTTTCTGCATACTCTTGAGTGGCTCCTTAGTCAACTTATCTCCATATTCTCTTTATGTTTATTTGCAACTCATTCCAGCAGCAATCAATGGCAGCTGTATTTCCTTTCTGCTCAAGTTAGGCTTTGAGGGCTGAAATTTCAATTTTACAACAAGTGACCTGGGTTCCAAGCTTGGTACATACTTGCTCCACTTGATTAATACAGCTGTCGTTTGCCCTGGTAAATGTACTTATAATATCATTTTTCTCGTCCAAAGTTTCCAGAGTAAGGCCGCTATTTATATGACGTCCATTGGGATAGACGCCACATCCGTGGACTAACTCCTCCATCTGCTAATAGATCCTCAATTGTCTCCAGTATCTCTCTTCAAGAAATCTTCAGCATTATTGACATGCGAGGCAATGGATCAAGGAGGCTCATGTGGCCCTCTGCTCTGTTAAAGCCTCCTGAACTCATAAGACCATTGAGACAATGAGACCTATCAAAACCGTTAGTTTTAGCTGTACCACAAGGTCCTTGGGTCCCTTGGCGCTTTTGGGGCCTTTAGGGCCTTCTGACCCTCAATCTCCCATTACCATAATAGTTTTTCAAATTATTACAACAAACCTCCATAAAAGTTTCTACAAAGAGCCATTGCTATAGGATAGCAAATGTGAGGGTATAAATTCTTCCTGCGGACCCAGAGGAGGTTTATTGCTTCTATTTGTGTATATAAGTCACAGCATGTTGTAGTTAATGAGTTATCTGGTTATCCAGTTATCCTATAGTTCCAAAGTCTAATAGGGCTACTTGATTACAAGCATCATTGATGAGACGTTAATTATCCAATCCTAACCCACAGATGACTTGGACAGATGTGTAAGTGGCCTTTTAGAAGTAAAGAATGTTGATTTGAGGTTTTTCATCATTACCAACCGACGTATCACATCCTTATAGTGCAGGCTTACAAAATGGAGAAGGTGATGGGGAGTTGGATGTACATAAAGCGGATGTAGGGCTCTTCTTGATGCTATCTCATTATTAGCCAGTTAGATGATACTAAAAGTCTTCTCATACAGGAGGGTACAGCTTTGCCATGTTAGCAACTGGAACAGCCATGAGTCAAGTAAACGCCCAACCAATAACTTTTAAATGTCTCCTTCAATATTGTTGTACTGAAGATTTGATTAAATTGCAATTAAGTATGAGCAGAGTAAACTCAAAGGTGGCCCAGAGCTTTGTACACTCAGATTGTAAAGTAAATTTTCATATTAGATGTGTCAAAACATCTGGTAGTACTTCTCACCCAATCAGAGGGGAGATTCATTGCTAAAACTGCCTTCCATTATGTGTTGACGTTCTACCAATAACAAATTAGGGTCCCCCGTAGTGGGCACTAATCTCAGCTTCACAGCTGCTGTAAAGCTGAAGATTATATTTTTTGGTTGCTTGGAGATGGTCAGTTTTGAGATCCTACTTTTTGAAATGGCTTTTTTAGTAAAATGGCTTTTAAAGTCTATGGCTAGGCACTTTTGCGTTTAGAAAGGTCAACAATAGAAACTTTCCGGGGTCACAGTTACTATATGCTTTGTCATGAACTACAAAGAAATATAAAAATATGTGCTAAATATGCATATATAGAATTTAGAACTCTTATTTCACGCACTCTGGCAGAGTTGGCACACCTGGAGTCCAACATCCCGGCTACAGGATACAGCCCTGCATGGGGCCAGAAGTGGGCTGAGGCAGCCACCCACCTCAACACGCTCAAAAGGCAACACAAACATCAGGTTTGTGTTCAGTACAGGGCCAAACACATTACAAAGGGTGACAAGTGCAACGCATATTTTTTAAAAAAATTTCTCACCACACCAGAGTGTGGCCTGCACACAGGTGCAAAGATCCGATGATTCCATTGCGGATGCACCAGCTGAAGTGGCAATCAAAACACAGAAGTATTACTCCAAGTTATACCAATTTAATCCAATTCAGCTGGCCAAAGTGGCAGAATTTCTTGACTGGCCCACATCCGCACCATTTCCTGATACCCAGAAATAATGAATTTGATTACTCTGAACAAATTATGGACAGCCATCCATGGTGCACCAATCCGGGAATGCCCAGGCTCAGATGGCATTCCATATGAATTCTATAAAAAATACTTCAAATATATATCCCCACTACTGCTTGCCTCACTTAACCAGAGCCTTTTGGAAACGTGCCTCGTACCAGGAGGACAAGAGGCCTTCACCGTCACACTCTTCAAGAAAGGGGACAAGCTAGACTTAGCCAACTGGCGCCCCATTTCTTTAACTAACATGGATACAAAAATTTTGACTAAAATCATGGCTAACCGTTTAAGGATTGTAGCATCTGCCACCATCTCCCCTAAACAATTTTGTTTCATACCAAGAAGGTCGATTTGGGACAATGTGCACTCTGTGGCTAACGCATGCCAGTCCACAGCCTCTGGGGCACTTGTATTCTTCGACTAACAGAAGGCCTATGATAGAGTAAACTGGGAATACCTCAGGGCCTGCCTCCATCAATTCCGCTTACCCCCTCACTTCATCAACTGGGTGATGCTGGTCACAGAATCTGCAACAATGGCAGTGCATGGCCCTGGCTTCCTAACGGAAGTAGTCCGCCCTTAAAGGGGCTTGTGACAAGGGGACCCCCTTAGCCCACTCTAATACAACTTCAGCCTTAGCCAACTACTTCAAAACATGAATGCCCAACTCACTATGGGTCCATGTGCCAGGCCAAGCCCCAGTCAAGATGATGGCGTTTGCAGACGACTGTGTGGTTGGGGTGTATAATAAAAAAGATGCACGCGCACTTGATGCTCTCATCCAGGAGTATCCCGGGTAAGTATGCTGCACTGAACGCTTCCAAAACTGAAATCATCCTCCTTGGTCGGTCTCAAAACTGCTGGGCCCCTGCATTCAGTGCCCAGCCCGGCCCATCTGCTCGCACACGTGCTCGCCCTCCCAGCTCACCCCACACCACCCCACTGGTGCTCCCCTTCGTTCCACGCCCTACCATAGGGCTAGTCCGCCATTTGGGCGTGTGGGTGGAGGCAGGCGTGTACGCATCAGCAGTAATGGAGAGTCATATTCTAAACAACGTGACAAAGTGCATCGCCTCCCTCAGAGCCCACCCTACTTCCCTTACTGGCAGGGTTGTTTTAGCCAACTTTATGTTCCTTTCCAAAGTCTGGTTTGGAGCCCACGCCATCTCCTTCTCCCCAATCTTCTTCAAATCCTTGTATGCCCTGCTGCAAGGATGGCTTTGGTCAGGCCGCCCTCCACCAGTATGGCTAGAGGTCATGTTTGGCCCTCATCATCAAGGTGGCATGGGCCTGCTTGAATTTAGAGCCCATGCTGCCAAAATCTTGGGTACCTGGATTGCAGCCGTCACCGCCCCTATGCTCCCCTCCCAACACTGGTCCCGCGCAGCCCACTCCAACTTCTCCCACGCCTTGGGCCTCAACGATCCATTGAACCCCCACTCCCTGATGAAATACCTGGCTTCGCACCCATTGGCCACAGGTCCTCATGGGACTAAAACCCACTACAAACGAATCCTCCTCTCCATTCGGAGCGCTGAGTGGATAATTCATATTAGCAGACGTACAGCCCAGAGAGGCCACCCCTCTCCTCAGTTCAAACAAGAGGTACAGAGGCTACCCATCCAAGATGGCGTGATCCCCACACGGCCCCATGTCCTATCCAGGGTGGACTACCTGGACATGATGGACATCCCTTACTCCATTGAGACCCAAAAAACTATCTGGAAATATGCACACCATCCTCTGTTGCAGCCTCAAATCCGCTCCCATGTGTGGCGCTGCCTGAGGCAGGTGTACCATACATCTGAGTGCTCTAATGCTTTACACTCATCCTGCGTCGCGTGTGGCCAGTATGGAACACTGTTCCACCGCCTGTAGAAGTGTCCTACCTCTAAAGTGATATGGCGCGAAGTTAACGTTTGCTGGGCCAGGATCAAACTTATCCCTTCAGTCTGTCAAGAGATATGTTTGCTTTATCAATGGCCTCCCCCTTCCACCCTCCCTCCGTGCTCTGGTGGTTGCAATCACCATATGGACTATCCATGTGATTGTCTTGGATGCCATCGCAGGCTCCACCCCCACCCTCCCAGAGCTGTCCACAGATTCCGATCTCATTTGGTGGACCACTTTAAAGCATGGATGTTTGGATACCTCCCACCATGTCACCGACAGCTGGTCTCCTCCTGGTTCCCAGTTTGGTTCATCAAATCAGACCCCTTCCTCCATATGTGTTCGATTGTGGCTACGGCCCCTTCACACGTCCCCTCCCCCTCCCCATAAGTGGCGTTCCCGCTGGCAACAAGAGATAGCATCGCTTCTCTGGGGTGCCTTCCCTGTTACTAAGTTTTGTCTCTTTCAGGTCATATTCGGAAGTGTCCATCCCATGGTTGGCCTTCCCCACAATAAATTTAAATAATTTAAAACTCTTTATAATAATAGAACTTCTCCAATATCTTTCAGGATGACTTGGAACTATGTGATTTAAAAAGCGCTTTTGTCCTCCTTAATAAAGATTAATCATTTTTATCCATTAGGAGGGGTATAATAGTCTTTAGTGTTTGTTTTCATCTGGATTGATGCGACCCCATTGTCCTGGGAATTCTAGGTAGAGCATCTGAGAGATAAAATGTAGTTTTATCCAAATTTCAATTGGTTGATCAGGTCAAAATTTTTACTTTAGTAGCTATTTAGTCTTCATAGTTTGTCCATTACCATTTGTGAGCATCAAATCATTCATTTTCATGTTACATGGTTCATTGAGAACTAGTTTCAAAAAAGGTCGTTTGACTAATCAGAATTTTGATCTTTTAAATTGTGGTCAATTTTCTTGACATTAAAAGTTTGACAGCCCACTTTGTGACGGTGACGTGAAATGATAGTTAGTGCAGTAGATGGGCAATTTTGAGACTAATATCAAACACCAAAGAAGGTCGTTGAACCTTGTGTAGAAGGATTTATGAAGAGGCAGACGTGGGTTAGGAAAAAAAATCTTGGATAGGAGGAACACGCTAGCCATCAGAGCCCATTTATTAAAAGTGATGTTCTGTATATTCCAGCTGCTAATCTTTGAGTTTACTGTCTCGAAGATCAGGTCCTCATTGTACTTTTTCATGACTCCCTAATGAATATTTAGGACGTATAGGTGGCTGAAGGTGCTATGAGTGGGTTTGAGACCAAATGGAAAGAACAAGGTGGGGAAACAACATGTACGATTGTTGCCTTGGAGGTGTTGACCTTAGCGCTAGATGCCTTAAAGTACCTATCTAGTGTTACAAAAGCGATGTTGACATCCTCTGAGTTGCCAAACCTTTAGTTGTGACATCAGAAAAAGCTATGGCCTGATAGGTAGATTTCCCTATGGATCTGTATTGTGGGCAGCTTGTGTTTTAGCACTTCTGGTAGGAGATTTATGGTTATTTTTGAACATAATGGGTAAGAGGGGATCCCCTTGGTGGAGACCTTGCTCAACCAGTAATGCTTCAGTGAAGCCCATTGGCGCTAATACACTGGTATAAAATTGGCTATAGAGCGCGAAAGCAAGCACTTGGATATTAGTAAGATATGAAATTGGTCCATGTAGGCGTCAATATACTTCTAAACCAACAATCATAGGCATTTGCCATGTTAAGATGAGCTATAAAGCCGTTTTCCCAACATGAGTATGTGATCAAAATTGTGTGAAAAAGTTATTATTATTATCGCATAGTAACCTTCCTCTAATGGAGCCATATTGAGAGGGGTTTAGATGGAGCAACATCCAACTAATGATACAGTTTGACAAGAGCTTTTTGCTAGCTGGTAGTTCACTAATTAGTGTATTAGGTCACCATTTGGCCAAGTTCTTGAGGTCCAACTTTTTATGTATGAGGATCTTGATTTTCCTCTAAAATTAGGAAACACCTCTACATGTGTCATGAGGTGCAAAAGAAACCTTGGAGTATCTTAATATTGCTTTCAGGTACATAAGATACACCTTAGAGGGTATGTCATCAGGTCTAAGATTTTAGGTCAGGGGGACTATAGAAAAATTCCATGTTTTCTTGGCTAGAAAATAGTGCTAAGAGAGCTTCATCTGCCCTTAGGTCAGTGAGCAGCGCCAAAGCTCACTAGAGGAATTCCTGCACAATTGATAGGTCACCTGGTTGACTTAAAATAGAAGAATTAAAAGCAGTTCAGCTTTTTGGTGATCATATCCTTGTCCAGTATAATAAAACTGCTAATATTAAGGGCTGAAAGTTCCTACACTTTAACTTAAACTTTTTTTATTTTTTGTTAGAAAAAGCAGTTGGCTTTTTAATTTTTAATGATAGCAGATTGATGTGAATCAGATGCCCTCTCTTCAAAGTGTGCTTTCTCAGCAAAGGGCTTCTTGAGTGGCTTCCCAGTCATCTGCCAGCTGGGTGAGTGAGAAAGTTGACAGTTTCACTTAAGTTCATGATCCCGGTTTCAGCCTGTTTGACCCTGGCACAAGCTTAAGAGTTCTGGTATTGTCACAATTGTAGATGACGTATGTAATACCTGCCTAGGTTGCCTCCCACCTTAGTGTGAAAAGTAGCCAGGTGAGGTGGGGGAGGTGATGGTGTCCCAGCTGATTGTTTTTATTTTTCCTTTGTGAAGAGTTGTTAAGAATTATTAGGGCAAACTAATCAAACCTTTGCAATGGTTTGAGAGTGGTAGTCAGTACTACAGTGAGTGACTCATTATTGCTTAAATTGTTAGCATGAGTAAGGAGAGGACACATGACTATAAAGCAACGGATCAATCAGTGTCTTGAAATCTGTGATTCTGACTTTTAGCTCATTCATAATACTAAATTCTGAGGAAAGATCAACTATATGTTTTAATTGCTCAAGTATAAAAACCCCTTCAAAAACCTCATATATTAAAACAAATCTGTCACTAATGAATTATCTGGTCACAATAGAGATTTAGTCTCAAGTAACTAGACCTACAATAAAAGCATACTATATAATTCTTAAGCTTCTTTAGTAAGCTCCAATGGGTCTGAAGATCCTAAAAATAGAGGCATTTATATACCCCCTAGCCGCTGCAAAAATTGACAGCAAGCAATCATGATGTCCTCAGATGCGCAAGTATTGATGCCAGCCAAAAAGAATATCCACATGACGTTGCAGGCAAAGCCTAAGAGGAGACATCTATTATGTCTTTAAGTTCAACTGCTGAAGAACGACAAATTACTAAGACCTATTCCCTAGGATTTCTTCTGTTTTTATGAAGCTGAGAAACAAGAATTTTACCAAAATAAGGATCAAATCAATTTTTGCTCGATAAGTTGACGCAATGGACACCGCCAGCCTCATTAGCGAAGAAAACCCACACACTATACCTCCTTATGCCTCATGTTGCTGATGCCCCTACCCCAATTTTGTCTGCCATGGTCCACCAGCTAAAGCGGGCGCTGGACAAAAGTTTCCCCAAAGCTTCCTCGCCATCTGATATGACTTCCTAGGCTGATTACTAGGGGCTATATTAGGAAGTTTTTTTATTTATATTAATCCCTTTGTTAGGCCCATTTGCAAATAAAGATGAGTGGCGGCTCCCCTTTTGGGTTGGGCGTCACTAGTGCTAAAAGGATCAAACCAATCTTAACGTCATTGATTTAGACAACCAGGATATATGTTTCTTCAAGGGCCACAAGGATCATGAGAACAACTGGAGTCACAGTTGATCTCATAACATTAGCACGCATTCACAAACTGGCCAGATCTCCATAATATTTTACATAAGAAACACAGAAAAAAAGATTCACAGAAGAGCTTAGAAAATCAAGGAAATTACTTTAATGATCCTGACGCAAAGTTACAAATGAAAAGTCACAGATTTTAGAAAAATTAATTTGTTAAAAAACTCTAATTAAGCACCTCAAATTTTTTAAAATGTCCTATACTTTCCATATTCTTAACTTAAAATAACCTCTTTCACAGAATTTGCTTCAATATAGTTAGTTTATTTTTGCTAACAACGTCAGATAAGAAGATATAATGTTACATCGATGAATCCCCCCCTTGGGTTGGGACCATCTAGTACTAAAAAAAAAAAAAAAGAAGATATAATGTTCTAGTACTAAAAAAAGAAGATATAATGTCAAAGGTTTGGCATTTAGCTTTTATGCTGTCAGCAGAGGTTGAGAGGAGCTATGTGCCCTTAAAAAAGAGATCCCATCATGTATAATTTCAAGGCTTAAACATAATTGAACATTCTTAAACCATGATAAAAAGGCCCACATACCAAAGAATAATACTCTCCAAATGCCTGGTGATGCACCCTGTGTACACTTAATTAACTTATTGCAAATGGCTCTTCCTTTTCATCAGCACCCCCTAGTAAGCAGTCCACTCCAGAAATAGCTGGTGCTCACTAAGAGGACCACCTTCAGCAATTGCAGAGAAAACTATAAATGTTACTAGTGAAGTGTACCATGGATAGGAGCTTCCATAAGATATTAATCTGGAGAATATGTACAAGAAGCTTAACAGATTTAAGCATAATGCAGTTTTTTTGACAGAGGGGGTGGAAGACGAGTCAGTAGAGCATATGACTACCAACCAGAAGGTTGAAAGTTGTATTCCTGCCCTTTGCACATTGATTGAGGTGACAGACAAAGGAAGCTATTGGCAGTTAGTAGGTCTAATAACACGAAAATCTTACCCATGACACAACCAGAAAAATCTGAGTCCTGAACTGGAGATGGAAAAACTTTCATTTACAGAGTTGACTTGCTCAGGTTTCATGTCAATGTTTACTTTCTTTCTTTTGGTAATGTCTGTAAAATGGTCAGCTTGCCTCAAATAAACATAGTTTGTTTGACAGCTTAGCTTAAGAAGAGCAGATCGTCATTAGTGCAAGAAAGGGCTAGAGATTTGTATATAACTCAAGTGAAAGAAAAAATGGATTATCTTGTAAATATGAGTGATGAAAACATACAAAGCATAAACTTATTTTTTCTCAAAATGGAAAGACACAATGACAACTGGGCTACATTAAGCAGGACATAAGTAACATTCAAGTGAGACTTCTTATACATATCAGACTGTTACCTACTTTATTAGAACGCACTACTAGTACCAACACACCAGCGATGGTTTTAAGCCTAAATAACAAATGATATTTTAAAAAGATCCCATTTACCCTATTTTAAGACTTAACTCACACATGGCAAGGGAACTTCAACCAGATAACTTTCGTTATATGAAAGCAGCATGAACGGAGCCAGCAACAACCATAATCTCATCATGTTCAGGGATGTATGAGCAGAGAAGCACAGAATTTCCTTGGAGTACGTTTTGAACCCACTACACTTAGGCCAAAGTCAAGGGAATTTTCATTGCCAAGATTGAAGCATATAGAATTCACAGGATTGAAACAAGAGTTACGCACCAGGAAAATGAGAAATTTTGAGTAAATTGTGGATTACACAAACCGGTGTTACTTCAAGGGCAACAGCTTTGGACAACTGGCCCTGGATCAACTCAGCGCAAAGACCATCCATCTTAGTTCATTTAGATAACACCCACAACTTCTGATTCATGTGACTTGGCTGTAAATCCCTTTAAATCCCAGTAAACCATTAAGGAAGCCTTTATGAACGCGAAACTGCTTAAAAGATGGAGTCAAAACATCAAAACCATCAGCAAAGCCTCCCTGATCAAAGGTTATTTACATTGCACAAGCTGAAAATAAGCCTAAGGAGAAGGCTTACCCAAGATATGCGGAAGTAATAAATTATTAATAATTTCAAATTTAAAACTGTCAGAAAGAAGCTTACTTCTTGAGAAGTTAACCTAATGTAAAGGAAGATAAAAAGGAAGAAATTATAGAAGAGGTCGCAGGACCAATCAATTGGGCTATACACCACACTCACAGAGTCAATGAAGGTGAGCTGGTTCATGAGTTAATTCAGATAGTAAATGTTTGGATTTTTACCCACCTTTCAAGCTTCCTAGGTCATCTTCAGCTCTACTAGTGGATAAATCCTGCAGCAAATGAATTGTATATTGATTGACCTTGATTTTGGGTTAATAACATATAAGGGATTTTAGGCTTTTCTTTCTCGTTGCAAACACTTTTGCAACCTATTCAAATCAAGACTAAATCTAGTTTGATAATCTCACAGAGGAGATTAGTCTGCGCTCATGTCAGGGAGCAGTTGGGCAAGCAAGGTAAGAGGAGCAGGCGGAAGGCCCGCGGCCTCCAATGTTCGAAAATGCCACAGAGAATCTAGTGGAATAGACAAAAATCTCAAAAAACTGGCGGTCACAATTTCCCAGGAGATACTCATGTGGCAAGCACGATGCAACCAGTACATCAACACGCCACACTCCCAGCCACTTTCGTCGGTGGAATTTGGAGTCCATGTGTATCTGGACATCCAAAAAACGGCCTTATGGGAAAAATTTTGTGAAGATGTACACAAAATTTTCCTGACCGCGGTGCATGTTGCACCTCACTCCATGTCACGTGGTTGGCTGGACCTAGGTTTTGAAGGCAAAATAGCAGCAGATGAGGCTGCAGCAGTGCGCATAGTGGTTGACCTCCCCGAAGGGCAATGGGTCATTGAAACCAAACGCACCAGATGGACAAAATCAAACCAAATTTTCCTCACATTTGACTTTTTGCCTACTATGGTAAAACGTGACATTTTGGAGCAACACAGTAGAAGATGGTCTCGCCGTATATGGCAAAGTACAATCTTTTTAAATGCAACATTTCATGCTGATGCCACACCTGTGCACCAGCAAAGCCATCGCAGTTCTGACCCTAACCAAGGAGATCGCGAAGGACCTAACCCAGATCCCGCACTCCACCTTTATTGACATCGCAGGGCACACCACCCACCCATTCTGGGTAACCGTGGACAGCGCGCCCCCCATTTGCACCCACTGTGACGCGTTTGGCCATAAGGCGCACGCATGCCCCATCAAAGAGGGCATCACATTCCAAGAGCACCCCTCGGCGGCCATGGCCAGTGGAGAGGCGCACTACAAACCAACCGCAAGCACCAAGGAGGCTTTCCCGTGGGGAGCACAAGGAAGCTACCTATTGGTAAAGCCTATCTCCCCACAAAAGCGGAAGAAGGCCATGCAGGCCCATAGGGCCATGGCCAAGGAAGCGGCCAAGGCCACCACCACCATCCCACACTCACAACGCCAGGAGGACTTGGAGACCTTCATGGCGGAAGTGACTCGGGAATCCATCAACCAATCAGATTAGGAAGCCCATGCCAAGCGGGCCACTCAATCTGAGGATCTGATGGGAGATTCGATCTCACCTAATCGCCACACCCAAGCTCCGGTCAAAAACTGACTTGGGACCTATCCCAACTAAAAATTTTTTTTGACCTGCTCGACGGTGCACTGAACTCATCTGCACCGCAAAAAATTCGTCTGACATTGGGAAAACAAAAAGCAAAGGCCAAAGCCAACGTGACTCTTTCTGCAAAAATTAACAAAAACCCCGATAGCATTGCTACTAACACCTGCACTGCTGTGAAAGCCCGTGGGGACCTTGAAGAGGCTGGTGGGCCTGGGGGCCCACCCCTCGCACCTAAGGTGCAATGGGGGAAACCTTCACTCTAAGGACGTTGAATATTGCCGGACTCAAGGCCTCCCAGTCCTGGGCTAGGAAACTGAGTTTTTTACAACACAATTTACCCGT
Source organism: Massospora cicadina (assembly GCA_022478985.1). Lineage (NCBI taxonomy): Eukaryota > Fungi > Entomophthoromycota > Entomophthoromycetes > Entomophthorales > Entomophthoraceae > Massospora > Massospora cicadina. The sequence continues at coordinate 47,754 of JAKSZP010012355.1, forward strand.
GGATATCCTGGCCAGCCAGGAGTCCCACTGTCCATGAGGTTCTGAGGAAGCTTGGAAAACAATGCTCCTCCCATCCCTATCCTTTTGGTTGAAGCACTGTGGGGTGCTAATTTGGAAAAATAATTTTAAAAATTCAAGTCCTCAGAAACATTCCTAAATGGCTGAGTGCTCGTCATCACCTTCTCGTGGGCTAATTTTGCGCACGTAATTGTCAACATCTATGCCCCATATGGTGCACAAGCATCAGGAATTTTTCTCATCGGTCAAATCCCTCCCACTACCCCCTGATTCTTTTCTAGTTGGCGACATGAACTGTTGGCTAACCTCACCAATGGACCGGTGGCCTTCCTCACCCCACACCCCACAGGGTCATGTAGAACTACGCATTCTATAAGCCACCCTTGGGTTAATGGATACGCTGCCGCGACATTCCCCACTTCTCAAAAGCATGACGTGTCCCCACGTCCAGAACGGCCAATTAAGGTCCTTGACCTGCATAAACCTTATTCTAACGCCGGTGAAATTCCAATTCCACATCTCCCACTTCAAAACAACGAAAATGGAATTCTCTGACCACTGACTGGTCTCAATAACCTACCACTTACCCGTCACAGTTGCAAAGGCCCCACATTGGTGCAAAATCCACCCCCCGAGCTCACATTGCCAGGATTTTCCACATGGGTGGAAGAGGCAACTTTGGCAAAATTGTTTGTTGCACTGTTTTGCACGAACCCCATTTCCACATGAGCAACTTTCAAAAAGGACACCATCCACCACTATCGCCATCTCTCCTCCAGATGCTCATGAGCCACATCGGCGGTTATCTTGTGCACTCTGGCGGAATTGCCCACTTGGAGTCCAACATTCCAGCCACAGGATACAGCCCTGCATAGGGCCAGAAATGAGTGGAGGCAGCCGCCCACCTCAACGCACTTGAAAGGCAACACAAACATTGGGTTTGTGTCCAATACAGGGCCACACGCATCACTAAAGGTGACAAGTGCACCGCATACTTCTTTAAAAAAATTTTTGCACCATGCCAGAGTGTGGCCTGCACACAGGTGTGAAGATCGGATAATTCCATTGTGGACACACCGGCCAAAGTGGCAATCAAAACGCAAAGATATTACTCTGAGTTGTACTGAGCTGAATCAATTCAGCTGGCTGAAGTGGCGGAATTTCTCGACCAAGCTCATATCCGCACCGTTTTATGATACCTGGAAATAATGAATTTAATTACTCCAAACGAATTATGGACAGCAATTCATGGTGTGCCAAACTGAAAATGCCCAGGCCCAGATGGCATTCCATATGAGTTCTACAAAAAAATTTTCAAATATATATCCCCATTGCTGCTAGCCTCACTCAACCAAAGCCTATTGGAAACGCTTCCTACCAGGAGGACTTGAGGCCTTTACTGTCACACTCTTCAAGAAAGGGGATAAGCTAGACTTAGCCAACTGGCGCCCCATTTCTTTAACTAACATCGATACAAAAATTTCAACAAAAATCATGGCTAACCGTTTAAGGATTGTAGTATCTGCCACCATCTCCCCAGAACAATTCGGTTTCATCCCCAGAAGGTCGATTTGGGACAACGTGCACTCTGTGGCTAATGCATGTCAGTCCACAGCCTCTGGGGCACTGGTATTCTTGGACCAACAAAAGGCCTACGATAGAGTAAACTGGGAATACCTAAGGGCCTGCCTCCATCAATTCCGCCTACCCCCCGCTTCATAAACTGGGTAATGCTGCTCACGGAATCTGCGACAATGGCAGTGCGTGGCCCAGGCTTCCTAACGGAAGTATTCCGCTCTCAAAGGGGCTTGCGACAAGGGGACCCCTTAGCCCACTCTAATACAACTTCAGCCTTGAACCACAACTGCAAAATGTGAATGCCCAACTCACTGGGGTCCATGTGCCAGGCCAAACCCCAATCAAGATGATGGCATTTACATATGATTGCGTGGTGGGGGTGTCTAATAACAAAGATGCACGCGCGCTTAAAGCCCTCATTCAGGAATATTCCCGGGTAAGCAACGCGGCACTGAACGCCTCCAAAACTGAAATCATCCTCCTTGGTCGGTTTCAGAGCTGCTGGGCCCCAGCAATTAGTTCCTAACCCGGCCCATCTGCTCGCCCACGTCCACGCCTTACTAACACAACACACACTGCTCCACTGGTGCTCCCCTTCGTGCCACGTCCTACCATAGGACCAGTGCGCCATCTGGGCGTGTGGATGGAGGCAGGCGGATATGCATCAGCAGTAATGGAGTGCCATATACTGGACAACGTGACGAAGCGAATCGCCTCTCTCAGAGCCCACCCTACTACCCTCACTGGCAGAGTTTTCTTGCCAACTCTATGCTCCTATCCAAAGTCTGGTTCGGAGCCCACGCCATCCCCTTCTCCCCAAGCTTCTTCAAATCCCTGTATGCTTTGCTGCAAGGATGGCTTTGGTCAGGCCGCCCTCCACCAGTATGGCAAGAGGTCATGTTTGGCCCTCATCATCAAGGTGCATGGGCCTGCTTGACTTCAAGCCCATGCTGCCAAGATCCTGGGCACCTGGATCGCGGCCGTCACCGCTCCTACACTCTCATCCCAACACTGGTCCCGCGAGGCCCGCTCCAACTTCTCCCAAGCTTTGGGCCTCAACAATCCATCAAACCCCCACTCCCTGATGAAATACCTCGCATCACACACATCGGCCACAGGTCCTCACGGGACTAAAACTCACTACAAACGAATCCTACTCTCCATGCAAAATGCAGAGTGGAGAATTCATATTAGCGGCCATACAACCCAAAGAGGCCGCCCCTCTCCTCAGTTCACACATAAGAGGTACAGGGGCTACCCATCCATGATGGCGTGATCCCCATTCGACCCCATGTCCTATCCAGGGTGGACTACCTGGACATGATGGACATCCCTTATTCCACCGAGACCCAAACGACTATCTGGAAATACGCACACCATCCTCAGTTGCAGCCTCAAGTCCGCTCCCATGTGTGGCGCTGCCTGAGGCGGGTGTATCATACAGCTGAGCGCTCTAACGCTTTACACTCATCCTGTGTCGTGTGTGGCCAGTATGGAACGCTGTTCCCTCGCCTGGAGAAGTGCCCCACCTCTTAAGTGATATGGCGCGAAGTTCAACGTCTGCTGGGCCAGGATCAAACGCATCCCTTCAGTCTGTCAAGAGACATGTTTGCTTCATCAATGGCCTCGCCCCTTCCACCCTCCCTCCGTGCTCTGGTGGTTGCAATGGTCATGTGGACTATCCAAACGATTGTCTTGGATGCCATCGCTGGCTCCATCCCCACCCTCCCAGAAGCTGTCCACAGATTCCGGTCTCATCTGGTGGACCACTTTCAAGCGTGGATGTTTGGATACCTCCCACCGCGTCGCCAACAGCTGATCTCCTCCTGGTTCCCAGTCTGGTTCATCAAATCAGACCCCTTCCTCCACACGTGATCAATAGTGGCTACGGCCCCTTCACACGTTCCCTCCCACTCCCCATAAGTGGCGTTCCCGCTGGCAACAAGAGATAGCATCGCTTCTCTGGGGTGCCTCCCCTGGTACTAAGTTTGTCTTTCCTGAGTTATATTCGGAAGTGTCCGTCCCATGGTCGGCCTTCCCTGCAATAAATTAAATTAAACATATAAGGGATTTTAGATATTTCGCCAGGTTTGATCCATCAGGGATCAATCCATGTGAATGCTTAAGATCTCATCAGGAAGAGTTGCTGACGAAATTGGGGCATCTAATAGTTGATTTCTTATTAACTATCATATTACCCTTTTTATTGGTCAGTTTTCTTCACTAACTGATTGGAAATTTAATTAGCAGTTGTAAGGCGAGTGATGCCGCCTGCAACTAGCAAATCATTCAGTTGTATTGTGACCATCTATAAGGGTAAAGAGTCCCATTAAATAATCAGGTCGTTAACAAAATATGGTTTTGTTTGCTGTGATCAAGAGGTAACGTTAGGGAAATGTTTTCTAGCTCTTTACATTTTAGGTCTTTGGGATATCCAAAGGAGGAATCCTTAGCTCAAATGAGAAGACCGTTGAAAGAAGAAACTTTGTAGGGTAATTCAATGGCAACAGCTGCCGTTTCATGGTTGAGGCTCTAAGTGAAAAGTTGAGCACCAAATTCTCCCTATAAATATCCTAGAATTTTATATTTATAAAGCAGATTTGTGTGATTATAATTAGCATTAATAAGTTCTATTCATCTTCAGTTAATTACTGTTATAATACAATAATTGTAGACTATTTTTGTGTGGATAAAGAATAAGCACTGGATTCCTTAAAAGAGAAGAAGATCTTTAATGTAGATCTCCACTGACTCAGCGTGATGGTAACTAAGGCTGGGAACATCTGAATCTAATAGTATTAAGTTCAGCTGGAATAGGGAAGAAGTTACTAATTGTTAAATCAGTATTTAATGGATTATCCCAGGTTTAGCGTTGTACCACATCTGGCTTAATTATTTAACTTAGGATAATGATTATGATATTATAATTGCGCATATATACCTATCAAGTAATACAAATCGTGCTCATACCAATTCCTATGCAGTTAATTTCTAGGACAATCATCTAGACCCAGGTTTTAACAATTTAGTGCTCACTACAGAAGGTAGTTGAGTAAGATAATTCAGTCTATGGTGTCATATGAAAAGAATTAAGAGAGCTATGGACGGAATTTGAAATTATCAAAAGGAACGCCTAGAATCCAGCCAATCATAGAGACTTTGCTGCCCTAGAGGATAAAGTCACTAAGAATGAGGAAAGAGTAGAAGAAGTTACAATTTCAGCAATGAGTTACAAGAAAAAGTAACTTTATTGAAATAGACTGAAGTAGATTTAGTCAAAGAAATTTTATTCCTATAAATGGAATGTAAGAGAAGAGTGTTCCCTTGCATTCACTCCGCTCATAATGGAACACTATTGAAACAAGTCAACTATCTAAAAACAGAAATGTGAATGTGAACCCTATGCAGCGACTGACGCTAAAGAAAAGGCCCCAGGAACTCCAGTTGGGAAGTCAAAATTTTTTAAAAATATGCTGATAGCATTCACTACCATTTTTGGAGATGACCCCTGAGATTACTCCTCGTAAAGTCATGTAACTGAGCTTAAAGTTGTTTCTAGAGAAAATATGAAGGAATTCAAAGACATGCTAAAATTACCACTTTTCATTGGGATCACACTCATGTGCTCTTCCTCCTATTTAACATAACTATTTTTGGGTATGGTGAAAGGCAAAAAGCTTTATTGGTCATGAACTGCTTGATACAGATTGTCAAAACTTGGTGTTAGCTCATCTAGAGGGAGAAAGCTGACTTATTTGAAGGCCAAGTCTGCAATAATGGTGGGAGTTTAGATGTCCCTTGCATATGTTTTACGCAATTACAAATTAATGGGGATCCAATTCCTGAAATACAAAACATTATCTAATTTAGCCAAATCTTTTTACCAAGAAATACAAATTTTGGTCAGAGCAAAAATCTTGACTAAGATTTTGATGTTCATATCACGTCATAAGAGGCTCTTTGCCTTATTGCAATCTACATCAAATGATGTTGTCCACGTTAGTTACTGAAGTAGCAACCTCTCAAATTGTAAATCACTTAAAATTGTTAGGAGCCACATTTAAGGCCCCTAATCAAAGCTTCAAGCTAAGCCCAGTCAGAATTTGAATCCTATAAAATTGATTAAACTTGCTAAGAAATAAAAAAATATAACAGTGCTGGAAAATAAACCCAAGGGGTTCAAATGGACAAACAAGATTAACATGAACTTTCATCAGTGTGGAGGAAGGGCCATTTCACTTCCCAGTGCTTCAGCAAGAAGACTAAGGACAAATTAACGTGGTCCAGGCAAACGAAGCCAAATCTGCAAAAGAGTCGAGAGATGGGCCCACAGCCTAGATGGGGAACAGTATAAAGCTGCGGTTAAGCCGTTACTCCCAATATCTAAAATGAGGAAATTGACATCCATGATCTATTTTTCCAACAATGGTGCATAGGACCTGCTTTATCAAGTACTCAACTTAGACATCAGTGCTGTAACCAGTGCTGGATCAAAGGGATTGACCACAAAACAATTAAGGAAGTCATTCGCTCATATGTACGCCAACTATCTGACAAACTTAATTTTCTGAGAATTCAGATGATCTGGCCAAGTTCAAAATATATGAGGGGAATCTGTCAATACCCTAAAGCGCGATTTAAAGAATCATTTCCTGATCTGTTGGCACAAATAATTAACACCCTTTGATTCATCAAATAACACCACTCTACACTCATTAAAACTATTTTGCAATACTCTAAGTGTAAGTATATAGATACACTGGTCAATCGAGTATAGTGTGGACAATAATTGACAGTGGGGCGTGAATTATTTTTATCTCACCCAAGCTGTTGAAGAAAATGAAAATATCGCCTGATTTGGAACAGAAGAAGGTGTATAGAACTGGTGGGCTAGATACTACCATCTCATGTGAGGCATATATCCTTTACCAATAAAATTTGAATTCCTAATGTTATCCGCCACAGCTATAGTTTTGGCCAACCAAAGTTATGACATTTTAACTGGTACCAAGTTTCTAAGAAAAACGGAGTAAAATGTAACTTTGAGGATGATATGTTGACCATATTGAGCCTAACGTTGCCTCTAATCTATCAGAGAGATGTGAAACTCCACTTTCCAGTAGGAACAATTTCATCAATATGATATAAAACAATAAATTTAACCAATTTACTACTAATTGGTTGGAAAAATGCAAAGAGAAATGTTGACAAAATCTTTGAAAATTGGGGAATTTTTTTACAAAGCATGGAGTCAAACACCATACTGCTGGGATCACAGATAATATTTAATACAGGATTGACTAAAAATACCCAAGCTATTGTTTGGAGAGGTCAGAAGCCCATGGAAGAATTTCATAATTAGAACCATAGGTGGCGCCTGGGATAGTGATGCCGGGCCATGGATAAATCTGTGTTCTCTTGATAAATTTTGAGTGGAAACCCAATGAAGGTTGAGAAAAATTAGATCACCACGTTTATCCATCTGATCCCAATGTTGGAATTACAAAAATTCCATAATTTTGTGACCCTTGCCAAGATGGGATTGATGGCAGGGGTTGCCAAGGATGTTAATTTGTTGGTTGACTGAAAGTAAAATGCTGATCTGATGGAAAGACAGCAGGAGGAGGTGCTCAAATTTATTTGAAAAAGTATTGTGAAATCTTTTCCCAGGCTGATAATTACTTAGTATGTGTTAATAGTTAAGTTCATAAAGTTGACACCAGGGAAAATTTACTGATATGGATGAAACCAATTTTACAGTCAAAGGCAGGATCAAGAAAGAGGAAATCAGCAAACTATTTTAGCACGGGCTCCTAGCTCATTGTCAAGCCCCTGGGCGAGCTCTATCCTGATAGTGAAGAAAAATGACAGATTTAATTGGGTGGTTGTTGGGATTTTTGCTTATATTCCCATCTGGTTAGATTACCAGGAATCATTAGGGTATAGCTCATAATGCGAGGTGAATTGGAAATTAGTTGACACTGATTTTGGGGTAGCTATATTTGGGGGATTTTAAGTTGTTTGCCTGGTAGAATCCATCAGGGATTGATCTAAACAAATGCTTAAGATCTTGTCAGGAAGAGTTGCCAACGAAATAGGGGCATCTGATTGTTGATTAACTATCAGGTGTACCTATTGGGATCAGTCAGGTTTCTTCACCAACATATTAAAAATTTAAGGAGTAAGTTGTGAGGTGAGTGATGCTGTCTGCAACTAGTGAATTGAGTATTTTGTTCACAACCTGGCTTAATGGGTAAGAAGTTTTTTATCTAAGCAGGTTGCTTGCCAGATATAGTTAGTTTTCTTAATCAAGAGGAAAATGTTAGTGACAAGTTTTCTGACTCTTTCCGTTTAGGTCTTGAGGATGTCCAATAGCAGAATCCTAGCCAGGATGGGGAAGACCATCGCTGCTGGGACGAGGATGGGCAATTCAACAGTAAAGGCTGCCATTTCATTGAAGAGGTGTCAACCAAGAGTTGGGCGCCAAATACCCCACCTTAAATTCCTTAGAATTCACTAATAATAAACAGGGTATGCAGTAGATATACCTGTAACTTTTACTTAAGTCTCAGCTTAGTAAACTTTATCAGAATCCATTTGTTCTATATTTTTCTCTGAGATAATATTGCTGTGTGATATAATTTGGAGACTCTTTACGGAAAAGAGTAAGGATCTGAGAAGGGATACAGAGAAAAAGAGGATTTAAATTGGGGATTGCTGACAACTGTGTGTTGAACTAGAGAAACTGTAAACGGGAATCTACAAGAAGATTAGGTTAGAAGGTTTGAGCTAATAAATCCCTATTACAAGAGATCACAATTATTTTGAGCGGAAATACTGGATGAGCGTTGGGTGAGATTTAATACTTTCATTCAAATACAGCTATTAGTCATCATACTTTTCTCAAACAATTATGCCAACTATTATGCATTGTGGAAAAATTGCATAAAAACCCAAACCTGTGAAAATTTATAATTTTATAGGGGTTATAGGCTGAAAATAATCGAGACCTATTATTTTTACAAAGTGGTGCTCACTACAGGAGTGTAGTTGAATAGAAGAAATTAGAACATGATGTCATATGAAGATGTTTCTAATTCTGATATAAGTTACTAAGGAAAGTAACACTATTGAAAGACTGTGCGTGGATTACATTCAATTGCATTCACCTAGATCAGAATTGGAGCTCCAAGTGAAGCAAATTGAGGATACTCAAGAGTTTGGAAAAGAACTTGCAGCCTAGATATGGAACTATCTAGTGCTGCAAGAAAACCTGTACAACCTGACATCTACCTGAGATGAAGAGAATCAGCAGGGCCAACTTAAAAGAAATTGTGTCTGCTTGAAATAGATTAAGGAATAGCAGGATCAACTCAGGTGAAATTGGGTCCGCTTTAAATAGTCCTGAGGAGTGAGTGTTTAGATGAGGCAATGGATGAAATAGGAAGCGATTAATAAAGTTTATTGGATTGCCATACCAATGAATATATGAAGTAAAAATAGGAAACAATTGATCCAAGATAGTTGAGAGAATTGTTTGACTCAATAACACTAAAAAATGATCAGTGTCAGACATTTACCTTTGCAGACTAAAGAAAAGAATACTGTAGGTTGAGTTCTACCAAAAAGGGAAATGTCAGCCATTTGCAATATTCTGATGTCATTAAGAGCTCGTTTATTGAATTTTAATAATAAAAAAAGAAGTTGAGGAAATCAGCCAAAAGTCCCTGACCAATTCTCAGTGGAACCTTATTGATTGAGGAACACCAGTTTTGAGACCTGTATAAGCACTAATAAAATCAGCTGGTTAGATTACTCCAACCTCACCACAGACTTTGGGGGATCATTGGAAGGCACCCCCTGACCCCAACAAAGTCTTTCAATGCACCTGTGTGGGGGTCCCCCTTTTATAGGATTGGTGGGGTCCCTTAAGGTGCAAGATATTTCTTGGGTGGTGATTGGCTCAAGGTTATAAAGACGTTACATCATGGGTATGTTTGGGCCAATCAGAAATCCTCTTCCTTTGCTCCACTTCCCTGATGCAAGTTCTCAAGTTATGATATGCTATTCATGTATATTTCCTAATCTGGACTTGTGCAGGCTATTCTAAACATATCCAAAATTCCCCCTTGGCCTTTGAAATTACATTAAATACTAGATAGTCGGAGATCAAGAAGTATCATGTTCCCCTTTATCCCAAATCTACTATAATTATAAAAAACCCATTTTATTAGCGCTTTCATTCATTTTATTTAACTTTTTATAAAGATCTTTTTGGAATCCAGCAGGCGTCACACACCAGCGAGCACAATTTGGCTGGATTCTCACAATCAGAAATCGCTGGAGATGAGTTCATCAATTCAAGATGAGATTGGATGAAGCTAACAAGGCCAGAACGATCTGTGTGATAAAGGGATTGTTTCTGGATTCACCTGTGGAATTGTTTCCAATGTGTTAAATGGCCACGAAGGCCAAAAATCGTTTTCAAGAGAAAAAAGATCTGAACAATTGAATGGAACTGTTAAGTAATGAGATACAAAGATTCAAGAATTATTTGCTGAAATATTATGATGAAATTTAAACCTGTGGACGAATAAACATTCAGGATTAAAGGCCTAATATAAAAGGAAAGACAAAATTGGCAAATGTAGCATATATGTGAAGAAACAGCTCTACCGGTCATATAGTGAAGGATGGTCAATACTAAGAAACCAGAAGTATTGGACCAAAGAGAAAATATTTGCAATGTTCACAGAGAACCTCTGAACCATTAAATGGTTATGTCCTAAGATTTTGGTCAAGTCCTAGAAGAGGACCACTGAACCAAATAGGTGGTTAAATATTAAGAGGATAAGATTTTGAACCATGATAACTGGTAGGTCAGAATATACCTAGTGCCCTATTTAGATGACGAGAAAAGAAGGACCTCTGAACCTTTTTGTAGGTTAAAAGTCCCATTGCAAAAGAAAAATACAAAAAATATATAAAGATATAAAATATTAAAAAATCGATTTAATTAGTCCATGAATTTTGGACCTAGGTAGCGACTATAAATCTTGATAAACAAACAGAGGAAATTCCACAATTTTGGGGCCCTCAATGAGATGGAAAAACCAGCTGGGGTAACTGATAGTATCAACCTATTAGGTGATTGAGAGCAACTTGCTGATCTGATGGAAGGACAGAAAGAGGATGTTCTCAAATTGTTTAAAAAGTGTTGGGAAATATTCTCCCAGGATGACCACAATTTGGGATGCGTGAGAGATGTGATCCACAAGGTTGATACTGAGAGAAAATTTTCTGATCAGAATTAGACAAATCTGACAATCAAAAGCCACTAAAGCGGTAGTGGAAGATGAAATCAGAAAATTAGTGAAGCATGGGCTTCTAGTTCCGTCATCAAGCCTCGGGAGAGTCCAATTCTTATTGTGAAGAAAAAGGATGGCTCTAATTGGGTGGTGATAAATTACTGGAATTTGAAAAGATTACAAAAAAGGATTTTTATTCTCTACCAAGATTGTCAGTGATCTAGATTGATTGGGAGAAGCAAAGTATTTCCCCGCAATAGATCTGATATTTGGATATTGGTGAATTGATTTGCCAAGGGAAGACCAAGAGAGATGCGCAATAATTACCGCGCAGGAAATATACCTACCAACGGTGATGCCCCAGGGTCTATGCAATGCGCATGCAACGTTCTAGAGGGCCATGGACGCTAAACTAACTGACTTGAAGTTGTCATTCGTCAAGGTGTACTTGGACAATATCAATGTGTTCAGTAGGACATTTACTGACCATTTACACCACTTGGAGGAAGTATTCAAGAGACTGTCTGTGGCCAACCTGAAGATTAAGCTGAAGAAATGTCACTTTTTCTTGAAGAAGTTGGAATATCAGGGATTTGTGATCAGCTCTAGTGAATTGCAGACGCAAGCCCAGAAGATTGAAGCCATATAATGGATGGCTGTGCCAAAGAGTGTCCGAGATATCCAAGTGTTCCTTAGAATGGTCAGATACTATAGAAGCTTAATTTAGGATTTTGCCAGAATCTCTGAACCCTTATTCTATCTGTTAAATGATCCAAAGAAAGGATTCATATGGAATGAAGAAGCTCAGGAATCCTTTGATGAGTTATGCTAATATCTAATAGATTCTCTGATTTTGAAATATCCAAGTTTCAATTGATAATTTATTATACGAACCAATGCTTCAATGACAGCAATTGTCACTGTATTAAGCCAAATAGATGAACTTGGGGATGAACATTCGGTGGCATATGAGATAGACACTCTCAGCTGCTGAGAGAAACTACACCTTAACTGAGCGGGAATGACTTGTGGTCATTTAAGCCTGTAAGTAGTTTTGGGTGTATATCCATGGAACGCACTTCAAAGTGGTGATGGACCACACCTCATTGCATTGGCTTTATGATATAAGATAACCAGAAGGATGACTGGCCCGATGGGCACTAAAGCTATGGGCTTACAATTATGAGATTGTCCACCAAGCGGGGGCTTCACACCAAAATAAGGATGGTTTATTGCAGTTACCTATGGTCCAGATGGTATACCAGCAGGTGGATGAGTTAATACAGAGAATAGTTGACAGTGAAATTGGGAACAAGCCCTGAGAAATTCAAGGTGCGCTTTAAAAAGCAATGGAAAACACCAAGGCCATGGATGGATAAGTGTTAAATTGATTAATGGGAAGCAGTTATTATCTCCAAAGCTATTGAAAAGAGCAGCTATCGTTCAAGCCGCTCATAAGGTTGTTAAGCATAGTGGTCTGAGAAAAATGACTTACCATATTCACCAGTACTACTACTGGGAGTCAACCAATTATGATGTCATTGACTATTTAGCTCTTTGTGTGGAGTGCCAGTTGTAGAAGTCACATAAGAATACAACTGGATACTGACTGGTCCACCCTGGATTTGCCTGGCATAAGGTGTCCATTGACGTGATGGGACCGTTGATGATGAGCACAGGGGGAGTCAAGTACATAATAGTTGCGATTGACCATCTGATGAGATGGGCAAGATGAAGGCCCTGATAAAAGTGGATGCTACCAGCACCGCAAAGTTCATAAATCAGTAATATACTGATATGGATGCCCGCAGGTCCTGCTTAGTGACAATGGGATAAACTTCACGTCTCATGTGATCTGACGGTTAAATGAAATAATGGGGATCTGAGGAGTTGTATCTGTACCTTACTGGCTGGAGACAAATGTACTGGTAGAATGAGTTAATGGAATGCTGGCTATGACGCTGAGGAAGCGGACGCAGGAAGAACTTCCCTGTGGGAATGTACCTGTCTTTGGTGACATTCAACTACAATATCAGTCATCACACGGTGATGGGAAAGACGCTGTTTAAATTGTTATATGGGAGGAAGGCTGCATTGCCAATAATTTTATATTATGTGGTGGAACAACATCAGGAATGAGTGCTGAGCAGTACATAAACTGATTAATGAATATCCTGATTGAAATGCAATTGCAAGCATTCAATATGACTTTGAAGAAAAGGATACAAGCAAAAATGATGGACAATAATAATTGACCGGCCTTATCATAATATATAATAGGTGAAAGAGTTGCCTATTGTGAAATCCATGGTTTCAGGAGAAGAAACAAACTATAAGTGTTGTGGTCAAGTCCATTTGAGATTATCACCAAGAAAGTGACTGACGCCTACTCCATCGAGAACCTCTTGAATGGAAGAGTAGTAAATCGAGTCCATGATAAGTATTTGAAGTGATGGATCAATGAAAAAAATAACAAAAAAGAGTTCCCAAAGGACCACTGAACCATTAAGTTGGTTATTTCCTAATGATTAGTCAAGTCCAAAAAGGACCTCTGATCCTTGGAAAACTGGTAGGTTTAAGAATACCTAGGATCTAGTTTTGGAAAAAAGATAGACCTCTGAACTGAAACAAGGTCAAGTCCCATGGGAAAAGGAAGAAAAAAAATAAAAGATTGATAAAGATATGAGAAAAATATATAAAACCACATAGAAAAAACCGATATATTTTTTATATTTTATTATTTTTATTGATTATCCTTGATTCAGGGTTGATTCCGCCTATGTCGCCTCTTGGGGGAGGGAGGATGGATCACTGTAGGAAGGAATAACACGTCGAAATCTATGTGAGATCAGATGCTAGTGAGGGCTAGACCCACATGACACCAAGTTCATTGAGCAGATGAAGATTCCTGAGAGAAAGTGACTTGGGGGAAGAAAATGGAGATGCTGGGAGAAGCCAAACGCAATACCCCAGAGAGGGGAGGAAAGCAACAGTACAGGAAGAGGCAGTTGGTGAATAACCCTGATTAAACCTGATATGGGACTGGATCTGGAAGATTGGTCTTGAGCGCTTACTAATGGGCTTCACCAAGAACATCAGACATATAGGCTGGCAGCAAACAAGGGATACTAGATAGGGGGTGCTGAATCATGCCCCCTATTAAAGCCATCAGCGGAAGATACCAATGGGATGCGCCAGAAATTAGATAGTCATGCAAGGAGAAAATGGCATCCTGAAACGATGACTACAAGCTTCTCAGAAGCTGAAGCAGAAGGAGCAATGGAATCTGTAATATGCTGGAAATTTTGTGGCCCAACTTTGAGGAACTTGGCTGGAAAAGCGAAAAGCATAAGCTGCAATATCCTGATCTAGGATGTTCACAAGATCAGAAGAATCTAGAGCTATGGATAAAGCCTCAGTGACTTGCGCCCTTAACTCTGTGTAGGGGAACTCAAAATGTACGCTGTTGCTGAAGGTGAGTTCAGTGGCCAAAACAGCTCGCTTGTAGTATTGACAAAGTTGGAAAAGGAACTCCAAAAGCAAGTCTGGCCCAGCGAGGAAGGAAAGATCAAGAGTGAAGGGCATTATTTCAGGAGCATCATCGATGATGTTAGGTGCTTCTGCAAAAGGAGCCAAATCCAGAAGAGATTTAGAATC